>PVJX010000295.1:0-296301 GCA_004027295.1 Dolichotis patagonum | reverse complement strand
ATAAGTTTTGAAATCAGATAGTTTTAAGTTTGTCCAGTTTATTTTTACTTTCCCAAAATTCTTAAGGCAATTTTGAGTCCTTTAAATTTACATAAATTTTTTTTTTAGCCATCAGTTTGTTTGTAATGAAAAAACAAGTGGTGGTGGCACATGTCTGCAATCCCAGTACTCCAGAGGCAGAGGCAGGAAGTTGCAAGTTCGAGACCAGCCCAGGCTACAAAGTGAGCTCAAGGCCAGCCTGAACTGCATAGTGTGACTTTGTCTTAAAAAGACCAAGAAAAAAAAAATCCAAAAACCAAAAAACCACAACAAAAAACCCCACATTGCCATATAACTTTCTTTGTGTTTTTGAGGTAGGGTCTCACTGTGCAGTTTAGGCTGGCCTTGAACTCACTTTGTAGCCCCGACTGGCCTTGAACTCTCAGTGATCCTCCTGCCTCAGCCTCCTTCTGCTGGGGTTACAGGTGCACCACCACGCCCCATCTTTCTCATGGAACTCTTAACTCTGTACTTCATTTTGAAAATTGTCATTTTGACAATACTGTGTCCCAGTCAGTGAACACGAAGTGACTTTGCATTTATTTAGATATCCTTTCATTTCTCTTAGTAACGTTTTATAATTTTCAGGGTATAAGTTTTGTGCTTCTTATGTTAATTTTTTTGTTGAGAATTTTAATCTTGTGATGCTAATAGTGAACAGAATTATGATCTTTTACTTATGATGCTTTAAAGGCTCATCCATGTTGTAGCCTGCTTTAGAACTCTATTCCTTTTTATGCTATATAATACTTTCTATGGCTTTGAATATGCTGCAGTTTGTTTTACCATTTATTGGTTGATACACATTTGGGTTGTTCTCCTTTAGCTGTAGTGACGGTGCTGTTAAGAATATTGGCAGATAGTTCTTATAGGAACATGTGTTTTCATTTCTGTTTTGAGAGAATTGACATAGGAAAATTTCTAATTCTAATTCAATTTATTATAACAGGTCTGTTGTAATTTTTTCTTTCTTTTTGGTAACTTAGGTCTTTTTAGGAATTTTCACCTAAATTATGTACTTTGTTGTTACAAAGCTGTTCATAGTACTCCTTTACAATACATTTAGCTTTTTTTTTTTTTGAATTTGATCTTGTTTATTACTTTTAAAAAACTGTATTTTGGACTGAACTCAGATTTAGAAATAGAAGCTCCCAGACAGGACCATTGGTCTCCTGACAATCTGTTCAGACATATTTCCTTAGTATTTGGGGGCGTAGAACTACTGATAGATTGCAGGGTCTGATAGAATGATAGTAAAGAGTGGAAGCATTAGTATTGTAAATATTTACGATTGCTCCAGGGTTGCACACTCTTTTATCTCTGGCGGTTGTGCTCAGTCAGTGGAGCCACGGCAGAGTTGCCAGCTGCCTGTGTGATGATGGTGTTCTCTAGTTGCAGGGAGAGAGTAGTGGAAGATGCCATTTGAGGCCCTGACTTGCAAACCTAGTATTGTTAAAGTGACGGTCACCCAGAGGCATCAGTTTTACATTTATTTTTGTATCTTTTAAAAAAGTTTCTTTACTGAAAACACCTTAAATTGTATTAATTTTACTGATGCTGTGTGTGATTCTAACTTCCGTGGCTTCTCAGATCACCTGGCTATTATCATGTGGTATTGCAGTGTATGATTTGATTCAGTTCAGTGACTTCCCTGTGGGTTCCATCAGTTGCCACTAAAACAACCAGCCCCTGAGGACACTGAATAATACTCTTTAGCTGCTGACTTTTTCCTTGTGCATTTTCTTTATGAGTGCTTTTGACAGATTTAAAACAACACACTTTAGGGGATTTAGCTCAATGGCATAAGTGCCTGCCTGGCAAGCATGAGGTCACAAAACCGCCCCCCAAAACCAAAAAACCAAAAACCAAACCCACCTAAAATAACACACTTTCATTAAAAGCCACATCACCATGGTATCACTTCTTTTGCATTTTAAATACAGACTCTTTTTAGAGTAGCTTAGCTTTAATGAAAAACAGAAAATAAGTGTTTTCCCTTGTCCCACTCCCAACTCACACCGTACTTTCCTCTTATTAATGTCACACAGTGATGTGGTGCATTTGTTACAATTGCTGAACCAGTGCTGAGATTTTTTTTTAAGCAACTGTAATCTACTTTACTAAATTAGTGGTTTCTGTAATCTGTATACTGTACTCAGTTGAGGTAATGAATAGTTATTTGATTTTTTTCATGCTCCCAATGACAAGGAAACGCAATTGCTCTGATCTTTTCTAGGGAGGAATAGTTAATGATGGTTCTGAATTAATTGGCCCTGCCGAAGCTTGCTCGGACTCCCTTGCTGATACGATTCCTGAGTGTAGTACCGAAGGTAAGAAGAGGCTTTACAGTTTTTGTGTTTCAAAGATTTTATTGCAGAAGACTATAAATTATATCTGCACTGCAAAAAACCCCCCCAAAACCAGCAACAACAACAAAAAAACATGTCTATAGGAATTTGAAGATATTTCACTGATTTTAAGCCCCCTCCTCCCCATTTTAACAGCACTGGTTTGCGGGCACTGATACTGGGCTCATGTGTAATTGGCAGCTTCTTTTCTCTCTTAGAGGTATATAAATTAGCAGTTTATCTTATAATTAATGGTGTCTTAGATTTGGTGACATGGTATAGTGAGTAGAATTTAGAGAATTTAGTAAGGCATTCACTTGTGCTAGGCAGTACAATTTGTCTATAAGTCTGCTGTGATAGTTTGTTTAGCAGAACTGTGACTTTTACATTGAATTTCAAGGCTGGATTTGAAAATTTACCCAGAAAGAATGAGCTAGGGCCGGGGTTTTAGCTCAGTGGCATGAGGGCCTGCCTGGCAAGCATGAGGCTGTGAGTTTGATCCCTGGTACCAAAAACAAAAACAAAAAAAGCAACCAGGTGTGGTGGTGCACTCCTGTAATCCCAGCACTTGGGAGGCTGAGGCAGGAGGATCGTTGCAAGTTTGAGACCAGCCTAGGCTACGAAGTGAGCCCAAGGCCAGTCAGAACTGTATAGCAAGACTCTGTCTCAAAAAAGACCAAAAGAAAAAAAAAAACCTAAGGCAGTTTTAATATTTTTGATATATCTTGTAATAACATGAACTAAAACAAAAGCGATTTTTTGTGCTTTTAATCAGCTTAATTTAAGAATACTTGAATTCATATACTTGAATTTACATGAAGATTTTAATATGTGCCTTTTAATCTTTGGAGTTTTGTAACTAATTTTCTTTTTGAGAAAATTACAGAATTTTAAAAGAGAGATTGGAGGAGAGAGATTGGGTGGATCATTAAAGAGAAAATAGATTTATTCAAAGAACATTAGATTTGATCTGTTAAAGGTAGGATAGTAGACTAGGTGATATTTGTTGATCTCTTTCATGACTGAGAGTTACTGGTGGAGGACAGTGCTTTATGACTGATGGAGGAGAGCACTGGTCTCATTGTGGTGCCATCTTGGGGGTGTGTGTGTATTAGACAGCCGTGTGCACATAGGTCTGTTGCAGTATATTCCCATCTGGATTTGGCAAAAGTAGTGAGTCCTAAGTGCTGGCTGGTGTATTTAGTCTTTTCCTCTCCTCTTTTTGGTGTTGCCATATTGAGAATTGTTAGTTTAGCTTTTTTTCCCTTTTGCCTCTCTTTGACTTCCAAGCAAAGTCCATTTGGTTAAGCCTAGAGTTCTGTTTAATGTAAGAAGGTCACATGTCTCAGGGCCTCCTTTGAGCCCCCAGGACCATCAACTCCATCTTGATTTTGTAGGATCATAGAAAAACATTGTTGGCAATAATTTTATAATGTCATGCTTTTCTGGAGACAACGTCTATTCTTCATGATCTCTTTTATTCAGAGACCTCTGCTAGGGCTTTGCAAAATGTAGACGATTTTTCTTTCTCTTTTTATCTTTATGATACAAGAGGCAAAGGTTGTATGATGAAGGAGTGGCAATGTTCTTCTGATCCCTTAGTGAGTCTTTATTATTAGATGGGAGTTCACCGTGATGAGCCGAGGGCATCCGGAGCCTGTTTCGGTTTAGGGAATCACTGATGGGAGCAGTGTGAAGGTCGTTTTGTCTGCTGTTGGAGTCCACGAGAGAAGGGGAGGAGCACGGTCCCTAGGGATGATTTTCTTAGCATGGTTGCTGAAAGACTGAGGGCTGTGCAGGGTGAACAGGTGGTGGTTTCAATGCTGAGAGAGCTCCAGCTAGGGTGGACCTGTCATTTATCATGTACTGGTGTACTTTGAAAAAGCACAGTTAATGCTATGTTAATACTGTCTGCAAACCACAAGCCTGACGTATGGTTGCCCTGGCAAGCTGGTATACATGGGGGATCCCTGGTAGAGCTTGTTATTTTTTTTTTTTTAAATCTCTGAGCTTTTCCTCCTTGGAAGGATTTATCTTTTAGAAATCAAATTTCTTTTATAAGAGAAATCAGCACCAACAGTTTGTTAAAAAGACAGAAAAAGATTCATGACATTTAAAACTAACAATGACTTTTTTTTCTCTTTTTGAGACAGGGTTTCACTTTGTAGTTCAGGCTGGCTTTGAACTCACATTGTTGCCCAGGCTGGCCTTGAACTTGAAGTGATCCTCCTGCCTCAGCCTCTGGAGTGCTGGGATTACCGACCTATACCATCACAATGACTTTTTATCCTGTCAGTTTAATTTTTCACCTCGTCACTATCTAACCACACTGGAGTCCACAAGGAATGAACAGCATGGAAATGGAAAAGCTGTTAACACTTGTGGCCCCCACCCAGCCCTTATGCCTGGGTAATGAATCCTGCTGAATGACACCTCATTGACAAATATGGCAGACGAATGTGTCAGACAGCTTGCACATTCATTAGTATTAGAGAGGGAAAATGGCTTGAGTATTATGAGATTGTCTGGCATAGTGGGAAAGTGGAAGGTGTACTTGGTACCGAAAGGTCTGGAAACTACAGAGGTGACCCAGGGAGAGAGCAGAAGAGTAGGAGAATGGGTAGTGACCCAAGCCCCACAGGTATGCAGTGAAATGGAGGTTGTTGAGAGACTGTGCTGATAAGTCATGTGGTTTGGGTTTAAAGCCAAAGTGTGAGGTGATTCATTCTGAAATGGTGCCTCTGAGGGCAGTATTTTAACTGATGTTTTGAAGGCAGATTCTGTGTTTCATACTTGTGAATTAGTAGCAAGAACCAGAGGGACAAATCTGAATGCATACTCTCTTCTAGTTACAACTAGAATGACATGATGTATTGGTCTGTTTTCTATTGCTGTAACAAAATACTCAAGACCAGGGACTTTATAAGGAAAAGAGGTTTATTTAGTTCACGGTTTTGGAGGCTGGGAGAGTGGCCCATCTCTTTGGCCTCTGTTGAGGGGCATCTTGGCTACATCACAGCATGACAGACAAGCAGAAAGCATGGGAAATAGCTGTGTGCAAAGGGATCACAGGGTGAGAGGAGGATGGCGCTGGTTTTTAGGGTGCTGTCCCCAGTGACCTGATTTTATCCCAGTAGGTCATGTGTCTTGCTGCTCTGGTAGCCTTGTCACCGCCTCGCAGAGGACCGAGCTTCCAGACGCACACCTCGGCCCGGCCACCGCCAGGCCGGAGTATGTGGCACCGTTGCTGCTTCTCTGGGAGCAGATGCGGGGCCAGGCCATTGCTGTTTTCGTTAGTTCCTTAAAAGCGCAATCAGCACCTCCTGCTTCACTTTGAAATGAAGGCTCTGATGAAAGGTGACACCTGTGAGTTTTAGTTTTGTTTTGAAACGAGAAGTATTTTATAGTATAGTGGAATTGAGAAACCCCTTGGGATTTCATAAAGAGTGATTTGGTGATTAATTTTTAAGGAACTAAATTTTTTTTAGTGTGAAACTGGGAAGTACAAATTTTATCAAGGTACTTAGATAGAAGGTTACCATTGTTTTATGTTTTTAAAGTAAAATGCTAGTTACTCTTTATCTCCTGTGTCCAAAACAATGAAGCTGTGTTTTCTTAGAGATGAAATGAGGTCTCTTGGGTTGCTAATGTCTTCCATATTACGTCTCAGTCTTTATTTGGGTTTGAATTTAGCAGTGAAGTTATTTGTGGAAACCTGCCTGGAGTGGTGTGTGAGGACAGGGCCTCTCGACACGTTTCTCTCACCTGTGGGCCCATTTGAGGGATGCGCCTTGCTTTACTGCCATTCTGGTCTCGTGTTGAGCCCATCTCATCTGGGAACCTGTGTCATTTCCTTTTCCTAATACATTGCTGGACTTCCACTGCAGCCTCGGGAGAAATGCTTTCCAGGCTCATGCAGCAAGTAAAATAATTTGGTAGTCATAACCACAGATACAGACGGAGAGATCGGCTTCTGATACGTAGCCATTCTTACGGGTGAATATTCATACTGTCTGCTAAAGCAAGTAACACCTACTGGCTTTAGGGGGCGGCCTGTGTATTATAGATGAAGAACTCCCCAAGTGCACATTGCAGTGACTGTGGAGGCCAGGAAGCTGTCTTGAATGACCTCTTGAGGGTAAATGAGGCATACATTTGAGAACAGCATGCATTGCTGGTTTTCTTAAGGGATTGCTTAAAATTACAGTTAGCCCTAATTCATATGTTTATTTAATAGCAAGATAATAATACTTTTTTTGTATATAGACAGGCACAGAGATTGTAGGTAGACTGCTAAATTGAATAGTGTTGATTATATTTAAAACATTAGGGGACTAATCAGGAAGGTATATGGTTATTTAAATTTGATAAAACCTGTTACCAAAATGATTCATTTTCTATTTGTTTTCATTTAGTGGATTGTATATCTTGGGGTAGTATCATTTTGAACAGAAACTTTCTGTGGTTGTTTGATTTCTTAATACCCTAAATCTATATTTAACTTAAAGCCTATGTAACACAGGTTGCAATAACAGAAAATCTAATTAAAAGTAATTTAAATTTAAAGTAAAATTTTTACTCTATGAATGTCCACTAGATGGCACCGTGAGAGCTCAAAATCTACAGACTGAGCTCATTCTAAACCTTCCTGTGTTACAGTTAAGAGTATATTACTTTCTCAGCTTGAAGAAACTTTTTTTTTTCCTGTTAAGTGCTTATTTACTCAACTTTATTAGCTGCCTCTTGTTAGTTAACTTTGCCTCAGTAGGAGAGCTTAACATAAATAGAAAATAAGAATGGTTCATTTTTCTCAAAATGAACACAAGTGAGAGAGTGTGTGCATGCACGTGTGTGTGTGTGCATGCGTGTGTGGGTGGGTGGATGCACATGAAACAGGTGATACACACTATACCCGGGGACTCTTGGAAACTCCAAGTCTGTTGAGGATAATCCTGGACAGTAGGAGTCCAAAGGTCAGGTGGGGCAAATCAAACATTGGTGATACGTTGTAGGGATCAGGGCTGTAGGTATAAGGAACAGTGCAAATGATATAGGTGCCTTATCTGATAGGTAAAGACACTGGTGTTTCAGAGGGGTAGGCCTTGTATCTAGAACACTGTAGTAACATTCACAGGAATATGCAGGAGTATTCTGCAGTGGAGAGATTCACGTTTTGGAGGGGGCAGGGGACTCATGTTTGGCATAGAAAGCTCAGTGTGAGCTCCTGGTGCTCTGGTAACAGGCTTGAAGCCCCAGAGCCCAGAGAAGGTTACGGAGAGCTGCAGGGGTCAAACTCAGTGGGGAAAAGGGAAGCCAAGTGATAGACCCTTATTGTTCACAGTCACAGTTTTGATTGTAATTATGATCAACATGTTCTTTTTGGAACTTGCTGTGTTTCTCACCAATCCTCTTTTCATAGCTGTTCAAGTGTGAGGCACAAGTGTATCCCAAGGATGTCACTAAAAATGCGAAGTGTTGAAAGAGCAGCTCTTCTTAGTGACAGTAGTTGGTCCTGAGTGATGACCAGGGCATCAGGTAGAGGAGTCTTAAGTGGCGCTGGGCCTTACACTGAGGTATTCACTTCAGGTCCAGTAAGGCTTGTTTCTTAATGGAAACTGATCCATGTATGTTTTGCCTCGGAGTAGCCTTTGTTCTGCTGGATAGGTGTCTTGCTTTGTGCATGAAGCATGAGTCCCTGCTACTAGGACAAGTGGAAACTTCCTCTGGTTGACTATGGCAATGTTTGAACCTCTGAGTTCACTGACGCCTGTCCGCTAATAGTAATGAGGCAATGGGTTTTATATAGTCACCGTGAGAGCCCGCCTGTTGTTCTAAAGGAAACTGATCTCTTTTTACAGGTGGTCTTCAAATACAGATCTCTGATAGCTTTTGGTATAAAGATTTTTTTCTGTGGCAGCTCAACCTTATCCTTTGGGGCCTTTCAGCCACGGCGTCCTAGACAGATTCTGCTATACTGCCCTACTCCAAGCAGTTCAAAGCGCAGAGGTGAGGGTAGGTAGGTGAACCGGGATGCTAAATAAACCCCTCGTGTCTGTGGCGGCTTTCTAACAAGTCACCTGGGGCCCTCTAATATCCCGAGACTAGAATCTCTGTGATATGAACCTGGAGGCAGAGTGCTTTCATAGAACCTCTGACTTCCCCCTTGTATCACTTCCAAAAAAGCTGTAGGTGTTTGACTTGATGGTGCTGGTGGAGGCTGCACCTTTTACTCTTGTGACAGCCTCCAGGGCCTGTAAGGAGGCACTGACTTCAGGTTGCCTTAACTTCGGGTGTAGAGTCTCTGTCTCATGTCAGGTGTCAGTAATGCCCTGCCGGCCTTACCCACTTCCCTCTGCCTGCTTCCCTGAACTGAGAATCTGGGTCTTCCTTGTCTCTCAGAACCTTTTTTCTGGGTTTTAGTCTCCACCTCATTTAATATCTATGTAGTTCTGTACAAAACAAGTCGAATTTCAGGTTCATGATTTCTAGGACCACTGTATTAAGCAAGTGTATTCAGGATATAAGATAAATACGTTGGGTCTGGGTATTTATCTCTAAATGGGGCTCATTGCTATAGAGGTGAAAGAAGTTTTAAAATGTGAGTTATCTTTGTGGCTCACGATTTCAGGGGTCATAGTACGTGGTCCAGTGGCTTTGAGTTTTGGGCATGCAGTGAGGCAGAGCACTTCAGTTAGGAACTGAGAAATTAAAACATGGGAAAAAAGGTATTAGCTTCTACTGGAAAGTGATTAGTTATGGTATATGGCTAATGAGATGTTTGTAGTAATATTTTTAACTTTATGCCAAGCAAATTCTCAGTTTTAGTCCTCGTATCATTTCCTTTGATATTTTTCAGATATGGAGCTTAAGGGCTTACTGCACACAAAGAATGTTGTGAAATTCTTGTTACAGAGTCACCTACAATCTTACCAACAGAGATTACTGTTAATACTTAATAGTATTAATATTTTTAGCTTCTTTCCCCATATGTGTCTGTGTAACTTTTTATCATGGGGAGGTGCTGTAGTTACCTATTGTTAGATATTTGTTATCTCCACATTTTCTCATTTTTTGATGGGCATTCTTGTACATAGATATTTTTGCATATTTATGATTGATTTTGGTATAAATGCTGAATTTCTGGGTTAGAGATAAAAGTAGTATTCCTGCTTTTGATATACATTGCCAAATTGTCCTCCAAAAAGATTAATCAGAAGTCTTTTTTCCTTTTGTTTCTCCCAGTTTGGCAAAAATGTGCCTCTTCTTGACCTTCTTGCATTTTTTTGTTGTTTGCTTGCTTGTAAAGAGGCCTTCATTTACAAATCAAGTAGAATTTGAAAAGGAAATATTTTGTATAGAACATTTATTTACTTAATTTCATATTTTTTCTCCCCAGATGATTTGGTCATACTTTTCTAGTATAATTTCATTTAACTATGGTTCTCTTTGCTAATAAAATAAGGTTGAAAAGGTAAAAGGAAGTATGATCCTAGATGTTTATGGTCAAAAGCCAAGAAACTGAGTAAACATAATTCTACCTCTTTGCCCTTTGGTAGTATTGTTCTTGTTCGAAATGAAAATCAGGCTTAGCGTGAAACAGAACAATGCAATAGATGATGTGCAGGTTGCAGTGACAAGACACCGGAGAACAGACAATAGATCTGTAATGCAGCATTTCTTTTCTTTTGTGATTAGCTATATAAATCAGAACTTCTTTTCAACTAAATTTTTTGTTAATTTCAGTGTGTTACATTATATGACCATACCATTGTCAGAACCAAATTTGCATTGAAATACCTACAATATTTTACAAGTTTCTTAAGTTTTCCATAGTTCTCAGAATATGGATGAGGTTGCTGTAACAGATTCTGAGTATGAAGTTCTGCCTGCAGGCTGGAATACAGACAATGAAATGATTTCTCCTAGGTCCTGTGAATCCCAGTCGGGATGGTGGGTTAATAAAATCTGTTGGTTTTGGGGAAGAGAATCAGTTCTTTATGGGGATTCTAAGGATTTGGAAAAAAGTGAAAATAAGAATATATTGATAGGGTGCCAAAGTGGGGTCTAAAACTGATTGGAAAATTGAGCTTAGCTGCCAGTTACAGGTTTTTGCCCTAAGTTACTCTGTTTGTATGAAGTAAGTAGTTTGGGTCTGTAATAGAGGGTGGCAAACCACGGCCCAGGGGCCAGATCTGGCAGCCACCTGTTCCGTGTGGCCTGTGCGCTAAGAGCAGTTTTCACAGTTTTTCAGTGGTTAACCCCCCCCCCGCAAGAATATTGTATTATGATGTGAAAACGATATGGAATTAAAATCTCAGTGTGCATAAATAGTCTTACTGAGACACAGCCACACTTTTCCATTTGGTGTTGTCTCACTGTGTGGCGATGGACTGGAGCGTGTTTATGCTCTGGCTCTTCATGGACAAACATTTGCGGATCCCTGATCTTAGAGCCATGGAATCGTGTAGTCTAATCCACCGTCAGTTTTGAGTTAGTATCTAGCCCCAAGGAAATCGTTTTCTTTTCTGAGAAACTCGGCGGTTGATAGTCTGGGTGACACGGTCTTATATTGGTAGTTGTTCCCCAGCTATTTTTGTATGTAATTGGACTGTAAATCTAAGCTTATGTGGGTGTGGTTTTCAGTCCTCTGGGTGCTGCTGAGGTCTTTTCTGGGGGAGCAGTGGGCAGACACTATCTTGATAATGATATGAGGGCATTCTATGCCTTCTCAGCCTGTTGACCTTTGCACTCATCATCAGAAGCCTTGGGAGTAAAACTGCTGTCCCTGGGGGTCAGGACAGTGACCCCAAATGGTAGCAGCAGGCATTGCCACGCTTTTAGCCAAACCCATGCTAATTTCTCCTCAGAACGGCCATGGCAAAGCAGTAAAGACTGTCTTATTAAAGCTCCTCCTTTGGGTGCATGTCTGTTTAATACTCTGTGTGAGGAATTGAAAGTATACATAAAACTCTACTGTTTTGTGGGACACCATTTTGCTGGGAACAGTTGACTCTTCCTTAAAAGTGACTGAAGATAGTGTAGACTTTCAGGAAAACAGTTTAATAGTATTTGCTGCTAATGTGTTTTCAACCTCACAGGAGAAATTTTGGATGACTTCTATTACTTTGAGTTCAACAATTTCTTAGTATTTAAATAATGTTCTGATGAGATTGGTGGTATTTTCAATACATGTGATTTTGGGGGATATTGTAATAATGAAATGTGGTGTCAGCATTTGGAAGATCTGTGTTGTAATTCAGGGAACCGATATTTCTAAAATGACCCATGTGCTACAAACTCAAACTTGGGTAACAGATCCATTCTGTGTACAAGACAGACCAGTGGATTCAGCTGTAACAGAAATAGAAATTTCATTAATAGGATTTTATATTCCATATTGCAACTAGCTTGAAGAAGTTATTTCTTGTGAGTTTTTGGTGTAGAATCAAAGAAGAATATCCACAGTTATCTGCCAAGGCCACTGAAACACTTGTTCTTTTCACGTACATATCCATGTGACATTTTCTTTGTATCTTTTGACCAAAATAACGTATGATGATGGATGTTGCCCAGTCAGATAATGAGAATCTAGTTGTATTGTTAAGCCAGACATTAGCATGATTTGCAAAAATGTGAAAGAGTGCTACTGCTCTCAATATTTTTTTTTTTTGGCAAATACTGTTTTTTTCATGAAATTTATGTTAAAATGTAATGTTCCTTAATGTTTTAGTCTCAGTTTCTTAAATCAGTATAATTTTGGAAAATATTTACAGGTATAATCCACATATACAGAAGCTGCTTGAGGTCCTAAATAATTTTTAAGAATGTAAAGAGAAGTCCTGAGACCACATGATTTGCCATCTGTTGTTATAAATCGTGTTTATCCACCATGAAGTCAGTTACATAAAATAGAAGAAGTAATTTTCACTGCTAAATAGTTCTTTAATACCTACTATTTATTTTCTGTCTGAAAACTGAAGAGTAAGTATAATCCGAAGGTCTCTCTAAAAGCCTATGGAAGAGGCTGAAATAAAAATTCAATCCTTTAAGAAAAATTATAAATAGTGTACATTTTCCAGATAAGGATGGTGAACTGAAGGCTCACCTCTGGGGACGCATTACTTAATTATTATTTAATTATTACATAACTGGCATAAACTTATAATTTCATGATAGCCTAGTATGCTTTAAATGCATTAGCTTTATTCCTCATATTAAGAAATTACTACTGTGGGCCACACTGTAAGTTTTAAGAGCTGAGATTCAAATTCTTTCTTTAGTCTTACTCCGAAGCTTTTATTCTTTTCACTTTACCATAGTGTTATATACGCAGCTGTGTGTTTGGGCAGTTGTTTTTTGTAAACAGTTTGCAAGATCTTGTGGTAAAAGTTCTTTTTTGGTTTTTTGAGACAGAGTCTCTCTACGTAGTTCACTCTGGCCTGCAACTCCCAGTGATCCTTCTTTCCCAGCCCCCGAAGTGCAGGAATTATGGGTGGGCATCGCCACGCCCTATTGAAAGGCTCTTTTTGACAATGAGGCCAAGTAGAGACTTGTCTTCAGTTTTAGTTTGGTGATTAAGGCAAGATTATCGTTCAGAGTTATGAAGAGACGATGTAAAAGTGAATGCACTAAACTAAAACAGGTTGCTGGCCACTGACTTCCATCAGTAAGTTATAGTCTTCCTAATTGAATTGGACAGTGTGGTAAAATGAATAGCGTGATTTGTATTCTTTTGGCTGACATGAATTTAATGTGTTTGCTGTTGCGATCCTATTTCTAGGCTTCTCCAGTGACAGTGATCTGTTATCTCTTACTGTTGATGTGGATTCTCTTGCCGAGTTAGATGATGGAATGGCTTCCAATCGCAATTCTCCCATTAGAACTTTTGGCCTCAGTCTTTCTTCGGATTCTTCAGCACTAGGGGCCATTGCTTCTGACAGTGAACAGAACAAAACGGAACGGGAGAGTCGCAGCCTCTTTCCTGGCAGTTTAAAACCTAAACTTGGCAAGAAAGATTATTTGGAGAGAGCCGGAGAACTAATAAAATTGGCCTTGAAAAAGGAAGAGGAAGACGACTATGAAGCTGCTTCCGATTTTTATAGGAAGGGAGTCGACTTACTCCTGGAAGGTGTTCAAGGTACAGTTCACCTGCATCACTATGCTGTGACTCGTTCTTATGTCGGCATCTGCAAAAAAGCAGGAGTCTGTAACTGTATCTTCCTAATCCTGTGTTGAAACAACATTGAAAATGAGAAATTATTAAATCTAGGTGACATTATCAGAGGTGTTGAACTTAATACTTTGATCAGTTGATCTACAAAGGCGAGATTCTTTTAAAAAACTAACACATCTCTAAATCTTTGCATGGATGAATAATTGTGTCTTTCCTGATGTGACCATGTTTTTCGGCAGGAGGACTAACAGAGAATCTCTAGCACTTTTGTTCTCAACAGCTGAAAGAGAGAAAATGAAATGGGCTTTTTAAGCTAAGAGTATAAAATGCCCTTGTGTTTATCTACCAGTGTGCTCTTCATTAGTTGCAGTAACTTTGCATCTAATTAATTTAGATAATATGGAACATAATGAATTAAATGTAACTCAGTGTCAAAAAGTAGAACTTTTTTTTAAAGCATGGGCTTCTGTTTTTGTTTTTTGACTGAAGCATGCTGCAATTAGTTATGTGACTTTTTTGGGCACACATGACTTTCTTTCAGTGCTTTTTTTAAGACCATTTTTTTCATTGTTCTGTGGTCTTTGATTTGTCATTGCCGTTCAGATGACCACAGTCTCCTGTTTTACTAACACGTGTTGTGCAGGATGCCCTCTCACTGTGCCTGTCAGCTTCTATTCAGCCTTCTACTTTATTCTTCCTAAGCTGAACTTAAGTCTTGCAGTGCGATGGTGTAAGTATGTGTACCGGGCTGTGGAACAGGGCGTGCGTGTGTGTGAATTGTGAACTGCTTCTTAACCAGTCTGTTGATCAAGTCTCCGATTTCTAGCTTTCTCTGCTGCGTTCATAGCTGTCTCCTGTGCTGTACAGATCAGTCAGCATCTTGGGTTTCCTGTTAGCCAGCGCTTGTTCATGTATTTTCTAGCTTCAGAATTTTCCTGCTGCTGTCTTCTTCCTCATTCTTTGTGCTCTTGTGGGGTTGGCCTTCAACGCATTCTTTGCTCCCATAGTAGTAGGGTTTCAGGTGGAACACAGCGAGGTGAATGTATTCAATTTGCCATCTTTAGCTGGAAATTCAGATTTCACAATTGCTGTCTACAGGTACTTCAGTGGGCCTAGGGGTTAAAAAGCTTTGAGTGCTTTGTAATGGATCTTGTTATTTGTTTTTTTGGTTTGTGATTATTGTCTTACTGAAGGTGCTGATATATAATCATTTATAATTTATTAACACATAATTTCAAATAATTGATTGTAATATTCATTTCCTGTTGTTTTATGTAATTTTAGCTATAAATGGTAAGGTTTCTAATTGGAAATGTAATACTGAAGTTAGTTGTTCTCCTAATTTTGTTTTAGAAGTGGCTCCATAGTCTGTTGTGTTTATTTGCTAGTGGAGCATTCTGGTCTTAAACTTCCACTCACTTTTATTCTTTGCCTTATCTCTTACCTTGGCTTGGGAGTTTTAAATGAGGAATAGTTGCAAAAAATCTGCTCTGATTCCCCCTTTCCAGATAATTATGTGCTAAATTTTCAGTGGTGTTAATTAGCATAGGCAAAACACATTGGTCTGACATCTTTTTGTCTTAACAGTTGCATAGAACACTTCATAATATTACCACTTGATGGCACCAAAAAAAAAAAATCGTTGCTTCACAATGAAGATTATAGATGCATATCAGCAAATAACAAACAGTACTTCATTTAGTTCTTTTGCTGATTTATATTTGGTGAATTATTTTTCCACTGGAACTTGATACTAAACCTACTAGACTTCTATCTTGAGGAATGTTAATCATTTAAACATGTTTTCGTATTAAACATACATTTGTCTTCCTGAAACTGCAGTACCCATTTTTGCTCTGGATTAGGTTTTGTTGTTAATGTGCCATCGAATCCAGAAAGTTAATAATTGATTTATTGTTTTTAGTCTTTCATTGTTTATACATAATGTGGTCAGTTTTATTTAGACAGAGTATGTGAACCACAATCATAAAATTCTAATTTTTTTCTTTCTGATTTTTAAAAAACTTATCTCCTATTTTCAGACTTAATTTTTTGTCAACATACAAAAGAATCTGTTTCAGTCCTGATGGTGATACACTTTACTGTGTGGGACATGTGATGTTGGAGTAGTGTTTGCAGTCTGCATTCTATTTGAGAGTAACCCATCACCGCCTCGTGGACATGTGACATTATCCTCTAATTTGTGGGAGAGTTGGGGATTCTGGCTTGTGAGCTTGATTTGACAGTTAAACTCAGCAAAGATGCTTCCTTGGGGAAAGTTCATTCTAGCGTGACATCATTAGAATCGATAATATGCATAAATGGTTTTAATTTAACTCTCTTAACAGTTGTTCTTGTGACATTTTTTGAGTTGGCATACTTTATAATAAGTAGTTATTTCTGGATATCTGATAATCTAGAAAAGATAATCTTTTGGAGTTAAGTAGGAACACTTTATATAGAGATTGCCATGGGCTGGAAATTTGTGTTATTTTGTTGCTGGACTATGCTTGAAAAAGGAGCTTATGTGATTGTTAGTAGGTTTGTAAAGGTGGCTTGATGTTTTCCTGGCTTCCCCCATGTTTGTGCAGCTGAGCCTCAGTATGAAGCACAATAGCAGCAGTTCTTTGTGCCCACCTGTTCAGAGAAGCATGGCCTGGTAGGGTAACTTTGAATTCTTTTTGAACTTGACAGTTCATTTCTTCTCTTAGTCTAGAAATGCTTCTTGAAATGGAGGTGCCATATACTCTTCTAAATTCTCAGGTCTTTGTGGATTTAAGAGAGAAGATCCAAAGGTCAAGGTTGGAGAAATCAACATGAATCTTTGAAGAGAATGTTACAGCACTTATCCTTTTATTCTTATCTTGTTTATATGTTATTGGAAGTGGCCAATAGAATTAATCTTTACCTCAGGGTAGTCTTTTTAGAATAGTTTATTTATAGAGAGTGGCAAATGGATTAAATAAAAGTATTAGTGAAATGGTTAAATAATAACGACTTGGTATCTGTCATATTCCTGTCACTTCACAAAATGTGTTTCTTACATTATTTTGAATAATGTATTCTTTAGAATAAACCTTAAGAACTCAACTGTGCTGGTCGTACTGGGCTTTGTCTAAGAATACCAAAATTTAGAGGGTGCAAACATTTAATATAATGATTCTAAAAGTTGGCACCTACTTAGCAAGAATAATTATTTAAAACAGGAAGCTACCAGATGGTGAGCATTGTTAGTAACACCCATCTGTGTGTGCCACATTATGAATTACAGAATTGATTTGAGAGCTGGTTTTGTATAGTTTGTTCCGGGTGCCAAAATCATTGGTTTGCTATGTCTGTAAGGTGGATATTGCAATCCCCATTTTACAGATGGAGGAAACTAAGACTTACATAGATTAAGTGATTTTTTTGAGGACAAAGCCACGAAGAGTAAAGCCAGGATTTTAATGTTGGTCTTTCCAAATCCAAATCTTGTCTTTCACTATGCCATGTTACTTTTCACACATTAACCCTCTTTTTTAAAATGGAGAGGCAGCAGATCTGTAGTATCAGATACTGAAAATTTATTTTGAATGTTCATTCTTTTTCCATTTCCCATTTGTTTCTGATATCAACCATTTATCAGTTGATCCTCAAGTGCGTGTTACTCATATATACCAAGCACTGTGATAGGGAATATAAATTTTTTTTTGTGTGTGTGAAAACATAAAAAAATACTGAGACCTTTCAAAATGAACTGTTTTTGCCAACTCTAGCACAATGATATGTTCCTTCATTATGTAGTTTTATCTTGTTGAAAATATTTGGTGGATTTGCTACATTAGCTAAACCTGTGACTTTTCATGTAGCTTGTTGCTTACGCCACAATTTTCTAATCCTCCAGCCTTCTCTACCCTTCCCCTAGTCTTCCCTTGTCCTCCTCTTCCCTCTCTCCTCTTCCCACTCCTCTTCTTTTACTTGATTGAAATCTCCAGCACATTATGAATTAAATTTATAATGAAAAGACCTCCTGTGTGTTGTTGATACCTAATTTTTCTTTGAAAGTTTTGTTGATATTTTTGACCAGTGAGACTGTTTGTAATGTTAGTACTGTTTAGAGATACAAACTATCTTCTGCCATCTTCGTTCTGGTGAATGGTATAATGAGCAGTTCCATACTCCTTTTCATAGTTTACCCTCTCCCTGAGCACATGTGTCCTAGGCCCTTAGAGATGGCCGAGCAGTTTTCAAAAACCGTAACCTTGTGTGTTCAGGTGCTGCCACACCCATCAATTGGTGACTCTAGTTGGATTTTGACCACTCCCGCAGTTGACACCACAAACCCACGTGTACTTCTTGGTTTCTGTCAAGTCACTCAGCCTGACTCCAAATTGAAGGGCTCCTTCAGATGGAGGGGGCTATGCCTTCTATAGATTAAGGGAGTTGCTCAGTGACACAGCCGGTGGGAGTTCAACCATTCCCTGTAGGGTTGGCTTTAGAATGTCCAGGCTCTAGAAATATGACTTGTCTCTGTGTACATCATGTAAACTTGAGTGCTGTAAAAGCAACTAGCATCATTGATGTATTGCTTTGATTGAGATTTACATGAATATTTGGAAACCTGAAGGATAACCTGGTTTACTTTGGAATGGACAGATACATGAGAAGGATAGCCATAGAATATCCTATTGTTGAATTTCAGGTATGAAATTTTTATTTAAGTTACAGTATTTTATTTGAGTTATGTACAGTATTTGTTAACTAAGAAGATATTATGAAAGTATTTTCTATTTCACTTTAAAGTATCATCCAGATTAGTGCAAAGTGCAATGTGGTTAGTGCAAGGCTACTGAAATTCCAAGCTATATTTTTAATGAGTAATAGTGATAAGACCTTTTTGATTTCTAATGCACTGACTCTTAGCTTTTTAAAATTTATGGACCCTTCTGAGAATTTTTCTTTTTTTTGATATTACTTTAATAATAATGTAGGGGCCCCTTGTAATTTTATCTAAATTTGAGAATTAGCCTTTCCATTTCTGAAAAAAAGAAGGGCAGTTGGAAGTTTGATCAGAATTGCATTAAATCGGTACAAGTTTTAAGTCTTCTAATCTGTGCACACAGGATTTCTTTTTATTTATATCCATCATCTTTGATTTCTTTTAGCAATGTTTTGTAGTTCTCAGTGAATGAGTCTTTTTCCTGTTGGGTTAAATTTATTTCTAGGCATTCTATTCTGTTGAATGCTATTGTAAGTTAAATTTAAATAAATATTTTCTTTTCAGATTGTTCATTTCCATTGTGCGTATAGATTCAACTGGTTTTTGCGTGTTGATCTTTACCCTACATCTTGTTGAATTAGCTTATTAGCTTTAGTTGTTTTTATTGTGGATTCTTTAGGATTTCTATGTATAGAATTATGTTATCCATGAAGATAGTTTTATTTCTTTCTTTTCAATTCAGATACCTTTTATTTATTTTTCTGGCCTAATGCCCTGGCTTCAGTACAGTGGAGAATATTTCAAAGGCAGGTATCTTTGCCTCATTCCTGATGACAAGAGCACAAAGCTTTTAATCTTTTACCATTGTGTATAATGTTAATTACTGGCTCTCATAGATGCTTTTGATCATATTGAAGATGTTCCCTTGTATTTCTGGGTTATAGATGTTTTCATCATGAAAAGGTGTTGGATTTTATCAAGTGCATTTTTTTGTGTCAACTGAAATGACCATCTTTTTCCTTTGCCCTATTAATGTGTGTACTGTATTGATTTTCTTATGTTGGACCATTCTTGTATAAGTCCCACTTGCCACAGAGATTCATATCCTAAATTTGAACCCAGTTGTGCCTGTGGATATCTCATCTATATTTTGTCATTATAATTTTGGTGGAAAAGAAGGCGTTTTGATGTCTGAAGTTCCTATCTATCTTAACTTGGAGATAAGCTCTTTCTAAAGGAAAGCACTATTAAAAATTCAGAATATATCTATTGTGAACATTTTCTACAATCTTTTCTGATTTAAAATAGAATCTGAGGGGCCAGGGGTTTAGCTCAGTGGCATAAGTGCCTGCTTGGCAAACGTGAGGTCGTGAGTTCAATCCCTGGTACAAAAAAAAAAAAAAAAAAAATCGGAATTCTTTGCTATGGTTCCGTAAATTGCCCTTGCTGAAAATGTGTTGGATCTTAACTGTTTAGTAGAAAGCATGTTAAGGCAGTAACACTGAATTTTGAGAAGAGATTTGAAGTGATTTAAATATGCCACTTACTCTTCTATCCTTCCTTCTCCACCAGCTTCATGGTTTTCCCTTTCTTTAGTTTCTCCAACAGGAGAAAGCAATTACTAAAGCAGTGAACTCGGAAGGAACTGTGGTGGGTTCAGAGAGAACACTTCAGCTTCTCTGTTCCCGATGATCACAAATGAAAAGGTTTGCCTTTTAAGTTTCCCCGTGACTCAGGTCAGCCCTTCTTTCAGGTTTTGTGTTAGACTAGACTCTTTCAGTTACAGGTAACAAAAACCTAAGCAACTCAAAGCAGCCCACACAGAAAAGGCTGTTTTAGCTCCCACAAAACTGTGTGGTTCATGGTTACATATAGCTGAATTCTGATGTTCAGGAAATGTCACCTGGTCTTGGACTTCGTTTTCACCTGTCACCGTACACTCTCAGAACTTGCCGTCTCCTTTCCCTGATTTGATTTGCAGGATCTCCAGGCAGAGGGTATTTTTCCCTATTGCTGCAATGAATGTTTGAGATAGGGTGGGTCCAGCTTGGGTCATGTGCTTTTGCCTTGGTCTCCCAACCTGGGTGTCATAGTTATTTGATCCTCTGTGGAAAGGACCAAGGTCCCTGATGAACCACATTTACTGAGCAGCATAACTGTAGCATGCAAGAGAAGTGAACCTTAATGAGGCACAAACAAAACTGATCAGAATGTCACCCTTTCCTTCCTGACCCAATAATGTCACTTATTATAACCTCTCCCCCATCTTTAAAAAACATAAGGTTACTTTGATTGTTTATAAGTTTTCTTTTATATGTTTCTCAGGCTATAATTCTCTAGACATCCTGCATTGTATCTATTTTGTAAGACTTTCAAATCGAAGTATAGTTATTTATACAGAAAAGGTGATACCACAAGTGTATGGCTGAATATATTTTCACACTTGGAAAACGCCTCTGGGCCAAGAGGTAGAATTTGATCAGCACCTTGGACACTTCCTTATCTCCTTTTCCAGTTGCCTTCCTGGAGGCCTAAGTGTGAGGTGGGTGAGGTCTGCTTCTTGATCTTTGTATTCTTTTCATGCAAGGCAGTGTTTCCCTCCATTGGGCTTCCTTTCTGTTGGCTTGGCCCACTTCTGTGAAGTGTCTTTTAGGGATGTGACAGAGAGAGGGGCAGGTATCTTACTTCTCTTGTATTTCTGTAGGTTCCTTATCTTTCTCTCTTGGCCTTCACCTTTTTCTGCCACATCTTCCAGAGAGATCACCCCTTTGCCCAATGTCTGACTCCTTCCCAGGGAGGAAGTTTTACTGAGCTTCTGATTTTTGATCCATTCATTTGCAAGACCTTCTTTATGACGATGATTTGAACTACCAAGTCCCTGTGTGTTTTGAGTTTTAGCATTCAGTTGGGCTTTTTCTTAGGAATGGTTTCCCCCTGTGCTTTAGTTTCTCCTGTGCCCCTCCTTCTAT
This sequence comes from Dolichotis patagonum, assembly GCA_004027295.1. NCBI lineage: Eukaryota > Metazoa > Chordata > Mammalia > Rodentia > Caviidae > Dolichotis > Dolichotis patagonum. The sequence continues at coordinate 275,073 of PVJX010000295.1, read as the reverse complement.
ATTTTACTTTTCAAGATTATTCAATTAAGCTTCTCCTTCCTGGTCTCTAAATCCCCATAGCACAATGGGGGCTCTGGGAGCCATGTGATTTCTTCCCTATTTATAGGTAATCTGAATGTCATGGTTCTTTGTTTGCTGATAGCACTGAAAATGTGGGTTGCGTGGATTTATTCACTCTCTTGAGTTTTGTGAAGTTACGCGGGAGATTTGAATGTGGGTGGCCACCATTGTTCTCCAGGCCTAGAAGTCCACGAGGATTGTTTTCAAACTGTTTAAAAACTTTGTTCAATTGTAACATATATTATTATTTTTACACATCATTGGATATGATGACTAATCTTTGTGCATAATTTTGTATATGTATATTTTTCAAATGTATTTATATTCGCTGAATTTAAAAGTAAATTATAGACATCATTATCTTTATCTCATAGTTTATCGTGCCAGAAAAATAGGATTATTTTTCTAAACAATCACAGAGCAATTATTACACTTGACAAATTTGAGAAGATTGTATGGGAAGCATTGTAATTGTGAGTTCACTTTTTTTTATTAGAAGACTTAAAATTGGATATCTGTTAAAAAGATATATTTCTCTTTTTGTCAAGGTTGCTATATTGTATCCTTTAAGGAATTTGTTTCACACAAATGGTTACATTTAATTGTAGCATGATTTTTGGTATCTTATATCTTTGAGTTCTGTAGGGTCTTTTTTTGAAATTGGTAATTTGTTGTATTTTTCTTTTATTTTTAATCATATGAGGGATTGGTCAGCTTTATTAATGTTAAAAGAATCAACTCTTGGCTTCTTTTTGACTATTGTATGTTTTCTGTTTTATGGTCTTTTCTTTTGTTTCCTCCCTTAAGGCTGGGCTTTTTATTTTTGAGCTAGAAGCTTACCTAGCTCAGTTTTGGCCCTTTTTTCTATACACATACTAAGTGCTTCTTTAGCTACATTCTATAGGCTTTGATACATCTTACCAGCAGTTCAAATATTTTCTCCTATTTTGAGTCTTTTTAAAAAAATCTCATTCTATTAGTTTTCTGTCACTGCTATAAAAATTACCTTAAATTTGCAACACAGATTTATTATTTTATGGTGAGAGGTTAGAAATTTGATACATCCAACTGGGCTAAAGTCAGGGTGTGAGCAGGCTTATCTTTTCTGGAGACCCCCAGAGAATCTGTTTCCTGGCCTTCTGTAGCTTCCAGAGGCCTTTCCTTGCTCTGTGTCGCCTCTGGCTTCTGGAGGTCTTCTTCCTTCTCTTCAGAGCTAGCAGGCTTGCATCCCTGTGACTGATCTCCCATAGTTACGTCTCACTCTAACCTTCATCCAGGAAAGGTTATCTTATTTTAAGGATATGATTTGGTTGGGCCCATATAAACAATCCAGGATTATTGCCCTTTCCCAAGATCTTAATATTAGTCACCTTTGTAAAATTTCTTTAACCAAGTAATGCAACATATTTTACAGATGGTAGGCGTAGACCATTGGCATCTTTAAGGATCCATTCATTATCCCACGTGCTGCACCTGTGAATTACTTACAAGATTTCATAAGTGTATTGTTTAATTTTTTGTCAGTTGTAGTTTTTCTCATTATCTTTTTGTTACTGATTTCTAGGCTTAATAGCTTAGTGTTTAAAGAATCTATTCTGAATTATTTTAGTTTTGAAATTTGTTGAGGCTTTATAGCCAAACCACTCAGCCTTTTTGATCATTTTGTTAAAGGACTTTGAAATAGGGTGCTTGATACATTCAAAAACTAATCTAAGGCTTCACGATGTAGTGGTCTATAGCATCACTGCTTTTTTCATGTTAGCAGGAAATTGTCTCACTTTGTAGTAGTTTCAATTTTATTTTTGGTCATTTCTTGAAGTTGATTTTGCATTATGTTTGGTGTGATTAAATTATTTTCTGATTAATTCATTTATTGACTTGTATGGGAAAAACCATCAAACCTAATAAAGCCCTGCCAAAAAACAGTTAATCTTTACCGAGTCCAGGCCAGAGATAACTCTTTCCTCTACAAAAGTACCATGGAGAGCAATGGAGAACATGCATTGAATACACAGGTGAAGCAAAAGGAAAAGTTTAGAAACAAAGAATCCTAAACTGAATTTTTATTGTAGTTGCTTGGCTTAGTAGTTGAAGGGTGATTAATGCCCTGATCTACATTGCTGGTAAAAGGCCTATCTTTACTTAGGCATTAGGAAGTAAGATTAGAAAGAATAAATAATCAGAAGGAATGAATAATCAGGAGGAGGCAGGTATGTGATACAGGTATTAATAGTTTTTTTACGTGAGATGATCAGGTGATATAGGAAATAGAACAGGTTTGTAACTGGGCCAGCCAGGTCAGTTGAGTTCCATGCCCTGGCAGACATTTGAACTGGTGTGTTTTGAGAAGCCAGCCATGGTGATCATCATGAGTTCACTGTTACTAGGCCTTCAGTCTTACTCACAGGTCCACAAACTGTAAGGACCGTTTTACATAACCTCTGCTTCCCATATCACTAGTTACTCTAATGACTCCATACTTTCTTGGTTTTCTAATTCTTGGGTTGAAATTTCTGAGTTTGCTTTGCCATCTTTTTTCTCCCCTTGATCTTTAAGCACTGAAGTTCATTGAGGCTTTGTCTTCAGCCTTCTTAGGCTCTTTAGTTACTTCAGAGTTAGATGACTTCAGTGTCTAGCCAAAATAGCACTGTACAGTATACATACAACGTAGCTACGTTACAAATAGGGTTTCTACTACTGGCCAAATGGGAAACAGACCGTCTTCATCCTACTTCAGGAAGAAAATAAAATTACATGACCAGATCCTTTCAATAAGAGTTCTCAAAACATGACACAGGATAACAAAAGACAGTGGTTTCTGAGAGGAATCAGACAAATTGAGTGATGCTCATGATTGCTTTGGCCTGATGTCTTGAATTTCCACGTGGTGGTGCAGGGACACCTAAGCCATATGGGTCCCCATAGAAGCCCCAGTTAAGGAGATGAAGTGGAGAGCTAGGAAGACCCATGCTGGAGTCCACAAGCAGAGCTCGCAGGACAGACACAGAACCGCTGTCTGAGCGGGGCATCTTACTCGTGACTGGAGAGGAGACCAGCACAGAGATGGTGGAGCGACCCTGCAGTGCGCAGCAGCACGGCGATGGGTGGTGCCTGTGGGGAGACCGCCCTGGCTGGCAGGACCAGCACTGAAGGGACAGGCACACGGTTCTGGATTGTGATGCAGTGCTGGGAATAGTATCTACTTCCGAGAGATACACTGAAACACTGCAGTCATGGGGTGTCAGGCTGAATACTCAGAAGAAATAATGATTCGTTCTAGGCCCACTGTGCCAAATCATACAAGCAGAACCCCAAAGGATCAAACTGTTTTCAAGAAACCTAACTAGCCAGAGTTATAGCTCAGCAGCATAAGGGCCTGCCTGGCAAGTGCAGAGTCCTGAGTTCGATCCCTGGTACAACAACAACAACAAACAAAAAACCCCCTAACTGTATCCTATAGTAAAGCTCAAGAATACCAATAGGAATTAGAAAATTGCCATCCTCCCCAACAATGTAAAATATGACTTTAATTCAATAAAAAATTACTGTTCATGCAAAGAAATAGAAAAAAGTGTAACCATAAATGAGGGGAAAAAAAGCAATCAAACCCAATCAAAAATGATATTGATGTTAGAATTATCAGACAGGAACTTTAAAAGTTATAACTGCATTTGTTATGTTGAAAAGGTTATAATAGGTAGAAATATGGGAGAATTACAAAAGACCTATATTAAACTTTTAGGGGAGGAAAGCTACCATATCAGAAATGAAAAATAAAAGGAGTAGGATTGGTGGCAGGTTAAGTATTATAAAAGGAATAGTGAACTTCAGAACACAGCAATGGGAACTATCCAAAATGAAACACAGAAAAAAAGAATAGAAGGAAAATTAGTTTGATATCAATGAATGATAGAACAGTTTCTGTATGTATAGTTGGAGCTCTTGAAAAGGGAGAGAGAAACAAAATATTTGAGGAAGTAATGTCTGGAAACTTAAATTTGAAAAAAAACAATCCACAAGTCCAAGAAGCTCTATGAACTCAAAGCACCAAAAAACTACACAAAAAGCACATTAAATCTTAAAGGTGGCAGAAAATAAAATGGTCCTTATAGAACAAAGGTAAGAATGACATCAAGGTTTCTAGTTGGAAACCATGCAAATAAGAGGAATCATTTTAGGATGAATATAAACTCCATGTACTGCGAACAAGAAAAGATAAATTAAAAAAAGAATAAGAATTTCTGAAAGAAGAGTGATTAATGCGGGGGAAGGAAAAATGTCTGTCTTTTGAGAATTCTATACTAGTGGAAAAAAAACTTTCAAAAATGAAGGCAAAATAAAAAATTGTTAATTGAAATTTGAACTTGCTCATTGCATTGACTATGCTGTCTTCTGTTTCCCTTGGTCAGTCTAGTTAATGGCTTGTTGATTTTGTTATATTTTCAAAGAATTGAGTTTTTACTTCATTTGTCTTCTGTGTACTTTTCCATTTTTTTGTTTCATTGGTTTCTTTTCCTTCCTATTTTCTTTCTGTATAGTTCATTCTTTATTGTTTAAACTTCACTTTAAGAGACAGAAGTTTAATTTACTGATTGAGATCATTTTTCAATGTAGGTGCTTAAAGCTATAATTATATTCCTCTGATCACTGCTTTTGCGTCTCATATATTTTGATATGTTGCTTTCATTTTCATTCAGCTTGAAATAATTTTCACTTTCTTTTGTAGTTTGTTCTTTGATCCCTATATTAATGTGTTCTTTAATTTTCAAAGATTTGTGGATTTTTTCCAAAATTTCTTTTGTTGTTGATTTCTGGCTTAATTGTTATGTTGTTGGATATAATTTGTGTGGCTTTGATTCATTTATACTTATTAGGACTTGTTTTGGACTTACTTTGTGGCCTAGCGCATATTACCTGTTATTGGGTAGAGTATTCTTACATGTCAGTTAGCTCAGGTTGCTTGATAATAGTGTGCAATTCTTTGACACGGTTGCCAATTTTCTCTTTGTTCTGGCAGTTATTGAGGCCTCATTAATATTGTTGACTTGTCTATTTCTTTATTTCTGTATTTTTCATCATTTATTTTGGGACTCTGTTATCAGATACATGCATGTTGATGATTGTTGTATCTTCTTGATTGACCTTTTTTCATTACGATTGTTTTTGTGCTCAGTAACATTTTTTTCTTAAAAATGTATTTGCTGCATAATAGTATAGTTACTCTACCTAGCTTATAATTACTTTCTGCTATATATTTTTCTCTTTCTTTTTTTTACTTTCAGCTTGCTTATTTCTTTGAATCATGGTGTGTCTTGTATCTTGTGGTTGTTCTTGTATTTATAATCCAATCTTAGAAATAGTCTTTGTTTTGATTTGAGTATTTAATCAGCATACATTTAATATACATTTTAATATGGTTAGAGTTATTTCTGCCATCTTGTTATTTTCTTTGTGTCTCATCTTTTATGTCTTTTATTTTCTTGTGGTGAATAGATGTGTTCTAGTGTACTGTTTGGTCTGCTTGGTTTTTTTTTTAATATACCAGTTTGAGTAAACAGTAATAGTAAGCTCTTAACTTAAAAATTTTGGCTTCACAGCAGGATTATCCTAACTCCAGTGATATTCCAGTGTGGCTCCTTTCCATTCCCTTATATAACCCTTGCATCCTTGTATAACCCTTACGGTATAGTTTTATAACCCACTTTTTTTTTTTTCTAAATTTGGATAAGAATTAAGGGAAATTATATTTGTCGTGAATTTACATTTGCATCTCCTTTCCATTTTATGCCTTTCTGAGACAGGTTCTTGCTTTGTACCATGCTGGTCTTGAACTTGGGATCGTTTTGTTTCAGCCTCCCCAGTGCTGGAATTACAGTTGTGTGTAGCGTGCCTGGCTTCTCTGTTTTCTTCTTTTCAAAGTATCTTTTGATTGATGGATCTGCTAGTGACACATTCTTTTCATCTGGGAATGCCTTTTTTGTTCTTACTGTTGAAAGATAATGTTGCTGGATATTGGATTCTTGGTTGACCTGCTCCCCTGTAGCATTTTAAGGATGCTACTCCATTGTGTTCTTGATTTTTCTTTTTCTGATGTTCATTTAATCTTACTGATACTTCTTAGTTTGTGGTGAGTAATGTGTTCCTTTTGATTCCTTTTAAGATTTTGTCCTTGCTTTTGTTTTCAGTCATTGGAATGCTCTGTGGGTACCTGTAGGTCTCTTTGAGCTGTCCTCTTGGCATTTGTTGTGTCCTCAGTACTTGTTAACTTTCTTATGTGTGCAGATCAGTATTTGTTACATTCAGGGAGTTTTTAATCCATTATTTCTTCAAGTATTTGTTTATTTTCCACTCTGTTAGACTGAATTCTGTCTGTGCAAGTGGACTTGATGGTTTCCCAGATGTTTGAGCTGCCGTTGTTTTTTTATTTCCTGTTCTTTTATTGTTTACTGTTGTCTGGACTAGGTAATGTCTACTCACCTGTCTTCAAGTTTGCTGATTTTTTTTTTTTGGCAGCTCAATGTATGATAGTATAATTTTTAATTACAGAATTTCATTTGGCTCCTTTAATTGAATAAATAATTTCTGTGTATTGTTGATCTGTACTCATTGTCTTTGTACTTTCTTTCACCATGTCTTATTTTTTTTTAAACTTCTTTAAACATTTTCAATAGTTGTTTTGAGATTTACATCTGTGTTCATTCAGAGATAATTTTTATTGACTGCTTATTTATTTTTCTGCGATGGGCCACATTTTTTTCTGTCTTTTACATACCTCATTTTGTTTTTGTTCAAAATACAACATTTTAAGTAATATAGCATTCTAGATTCTGCCTCCCTGCTATTCCTGGGTGTCCGTTGGTTTAGAGGATGTGCTTAAGCAGCTTGAGCTCTTGAGCTACCTGTGTGTGTTCAGGAATCAGGCAGTTTCCAAGTCTTCTCTGACCTTTGCTCCTGCCTGTGAAAGGCCTCCATTCACCAGGGACCAGTAGGTGTGTGTGCGTGCGTGCAAGCGTGTGCGCCCCCGCCAAGCCTTCGGTGAGGATCCAAATTCGATGAGCCCTCTGCTTCAGCAGCCTCTACCTCCCATTGTGCTGGGCTGGGGGAGGCATGAGCACAGCAGATGGGCCGAGCCCCGGAGTAAGGCACCACTGACTCCTGTTTTGCTTTTTGCATGTTTCTCAAATTTTAAAGTCAATTTCCAGTTTATGTTTTTGCTAATTTTGTTTGCTTTTATTGGGGAGGCGTTTAGACATCTGAAAGTCCCATCCATTATGTCTTTCATAACAACTTCATAATTGGTTTTACTCTTCTATTCTTACTTTTATCCATTTGTTCTCTTCCCAAAGCCTGACTGATGTTTTAAGAATATAATCTAACCTGTCATCCCCTTGCATCAAACCCCATTGGTTTTAGAAGAAAATCTGCAGTTACCAGTTACCGTGGCCTGGAAGCCTAGGCCTCCTTTGGCTTCTGGCTCCCGTCTGGCCTCTTTTTTAGCCACAGACCTGCTGTACCTTGTGGAAAGGACCTTGGCCTTTTCCCTGTTGCCACTGTCGTGTGAGCTGTGCTTTAGTGTGCTTCTCCAGCCCATGGACCCCGTGCTCATCACATCTCAGTTTCCATGGCGTTTCTTCTGGAACCTCTCCTCACTTCTCCTCCGGAGGAGAATAGCCTTCCTGACCTTTGTTCTCTCTTCAAGTTCTTACATTCACAGTGAAGTGAGTATTTGTGCCGTTACTGAACGAACTTACTTTGTTTACCTGTAGTGTCCTTGGAGACGAGGCCTTTGCTTGTTCCTCGTGGTGTCTTCTACATAGTGCCTGGTACACGGGGAATTCTCTGTGGATGTTTTTGAATGGGAGCGTGAATCTGTAGCACATTCAGATGGGTGCCTGGTCCAGGGCTAGGAGAAGGCCTGCAGGGAAGGCTTCCTGAGGGCGGTGGTGCATGATCTGAACACAAAGATTGTGCAGCAGAGGGCCAGTAGTCAATAAGGTAATTTCCAAAAATGTCAAAATAGCTTTAAAATCTTCCTGTGTGGTTTATCCTAGCTTTCTACATGGACACTGGTATATTTGTTAATCAAATTAGACAGTATATAGAATTCAGCCCTTGAACTAGCATTAATGATAGGCATTATTAGACTTATGTTCATAGCTGTGTAAATAGTAGAGCTCATAATTTGAGGTCTGATAATCTGACCTTGATTTTTATTTTTTAATTTTTGATAGTGCTGGGGAGTTAATTGAGCATCTCACACATAAGTGCTCTACCACTGATGTACATCTCCAGCCCGTTTTAAATTTTATTTTTGGATAGGGATTTGCGAAGTTACCCAGGTTGGCTTCAAACTCTTGATCCTCCTGTCTTAGCCTCCTGAGTAGTGGGGTTACAGACAGGGGCACCACACCCGGCTTGATTTTTCACTTTAATAAGCCCTCGCTTGTTCTCATTCCTCATCTTGGTCACCCATTCCTCTAGCTGTCTGCTAGATGGTTTGATGCCATCTTTAAGTTACCCTAAAACATTTGACCTGCAGCCTGGGGTTGAAGCTGGAAAACTGCCATTTGGTTTCGTACTTTCTTAATATTTGTGGGAGCAGAGTGAACACAGATTCCTGCAGTGTATCACAGTAGCTAATAGGGCAGATGTTATTAAAACACTTCTAATGTGGTTTCTTTAAGAACAGAGTAGCTCAGTTGAGGAAGACTTGTATCACAATAAAGAGTTAAGTAAACTGCAGCCTATAATGTTTGATTTTTCAATAGCTCTAGACAGTTGAGTGTAATAACACAGGGAAAATAGATATTTCGCAGATGGGAAGGGGACCAAGAGATGAAGCGGGGAGAGAAAGAGGAAGAAGAAAGAATTGAGATGTGTTATACACGTGTTTCTTGAGGAGTATGATAATTATATATTGAAAACATGTAAAAATAGAAAAAGCAAAAGCAAATAAACCAGAAAATTTTGTTCCCTGAGAGGTCTTTATTACCTAGATTTTTCTGTATACTATATTTAGTCATCACATATATTTTTAAAAAATGCCTTTTATACTTACATATTTGTTTTAAATAGAAAAGGAGCCTTTGAAAAATAGTATAGGACTCTGCTTCTTTCTTAATCTTAGCTTTTGTTAGCTCTGGAAACACAGCCATAGAAATCATGTGCCTTGAGCCACTAGGAGTGCCCATCAGGATGATTAGTGGCATAAAATAAAATAGTAGTCAACCTATAATGATAGCAGAAGTAATTAATGAGTGTGACGGTTGATCTCTCCTGTGATAGAGATTCAAGCAGTGTAGACTACGAAGGAAGCAATATGTTTGGGGAGGGCCTGCTCTTCATTGGCCGTGCTACAGATATTTCTATTTGGCACCTCTGGATGGAATGGACGCTATCATTAAAACTTACACGAACCTTTAAATTTCTGGTGATTTTTGAGGCCCACCATACCATGGTTTAACGTGCCGTGTTTTTCCCAGGGTTACACCTGGAGAAAGAAAGTTCGGATGAGGAGTTGGTAGGTTTATGCTTCTTGAATTGTCGGCTGCTTTTTGCTGAGAATCTCATGTTTTAATGACAAAAATGTTTACTGCAAATTATAGCTTGGGAGAGAGAACCACTTTCCTGCTTCAGCAAAAAGCTAGGTAAAGCATTGATGTGGGGTAAAGTAGCTGTGGAGTTTTATATTCAGATTATATGAACAGTAAACAGAGCGTCCAAAATAACCACTTGCACATTGCAACAAACACATCATCATTTGCTTAAAAAAGAGTTATAATTACAGTTGACGAAGCATGGGCACCATAAAAATGCATTAGTTTGGCTTGACACATTAATTACCTGTTTTTGCAGATGTTTTTATGTATTGTTGTGCGAACAGTTTACAAAATAATTACAGGAAAGTCATATGGAAAATAAACTAAGTGGGTGGTTTCTCGGCTAAATATTTTTATTCATGTGAATCTGTGTGAGGCACAGCTGCTCTGTAGCAAAAGCACAGAGAGAGATGAGGATTCTCGAAGGGTTTTTATTAGACAATCTCTGTCATCTGTATCAGCACATTTTTATATCTTTAGCAACACAGCTTAAAAACACTAAATTGAGAGGCTGATTTTAGCCTTGTGATTACTGAAAATTCCTTGATTCTGATCAGCAATGTAGATATCTATGAGCAAAGTAAACCAAATGAAATTAAAAAAAAATTCCTAAGTGAGTTATTTTAGTGCTAATAGGTTATTAGGCACTTGGAGAAAGACTTAAACATTATTTTGTAATTGCTTGAGTTACACAGTAATATGTAACTCATAGCTTGTTACAGCTTTATAATTTTCAGTTTGTTATATCTCTATAATTAAACCATGTCATGTATAAATTGCATAGTAGTTCACATAATCTATGCTTCCTTCTGAAATACTGAAAATGTAAATCTGCTTTTTCTCAGAAGCTTACTGCATTGCCATTCTTTGTCATTTGAAAAATTACTAGGACACTGTGTGGAGGTATTGTACTTACACAAACTGTTAAGAAACATCTCTTTCAAAATTGTAACTCTGTCAAACAGGGAAAAAGATAGTTTGTAGACTTCATTCTGCTTACACAGTGGTTTATATTACTCAGAATATCTGTTCTGTCTTCCCCTCATTGATATTGTTAGGCAGTTTTTCATAAATCTGCATTAAAATTAGAACTCTCTTTTAGCCCCATCATGGCAGTTTTGGACTATGTTCCTTTTGTATGCATTTTGGCTACATAGATGACTAAGACAGTTTTACAGATCTTGTCTGCCGTGCATGTCACTATGTTAGAAGAAGGCACTAAGTTGCAGGTAGAGGTCATCGAAGCATCCGTAGGTATGAGGAGAGAGTCGTCTCCCTTTTTTGGATCTCACTTTCTGTGGTTTCAGTTACCTGTGGTCAAGCCTGGTCTGAAAATATTAAGTAGAAAATTCGGGGAATTAACATTCAGAGGTTTTAAATTGCACATCATTCTGGTAGTGTGATGAAATCTGGTGTCCCTTGCTGTCTCACCCATCCCACCTGGGACACAGTGGTTCCTTTGTCTAGCATACTCATGGTATACCATTGGTCACTTGCTGGCTATCTTGGTTATCCCATTGACTGTCACAGTATTGCAGTACTTTTCGTGGGACTCATAGTATATCCAAGGTTTCAGGCATGCATGGACATCTGGGATCTGATACCCTTTTACCTTGGGGGGGGGTAGGACTGGCGTAATGTTAATCAGACCTTGTAATTGTGGTGAGAAGTAATTAGCTTACTTCCTACTCATTTGTTTAACAAAATGTTATATAAGAGTCTTCCACACGTAATGGTCCATGACAGTGCTGAGACGATGACAGTGTGCCCCAATGTGCTAGTTACATAGCTCACGTTAGGCATCTCTTCTGGAGGCACAGGAGGCGCAGGAATAAATGGTGTGGAGAGTTTTTCCACTGAATAAAGAAAGGTAACTACTAGGAAGGAAATTCCTGTTTCCCTAAAATTGGCTTCAAGTGTTAGTCGACACATTCTTTGAAGTGTGGAGCTGTCTACCTTCGTGTTAAAGTAGGCTGAAGAAAGAGGGAATGGAGCCCAGCATACACTAAATCAATTTAATTTTTAAGGTAGGAGATCCATTAAAGGAGCCTAGAAACCTGGTTCTAGAACCTGTTAGTAGTTTGTTGATCACTTTGTATCATCTCAGAGGAAAAAAATATGTCAGTATAATCACATCAATAAAACAGGTGTTGGATTCTGGCTTCTTTCATAGCTTTGCTGCTTAAGATGCCATGTTCATCAGATGTCTCACGTGGACGTGAAAGACAGCAAGAGTCTTTCTGGAGCTGGGAAGAGGTTCCATGTTTACCAAGATGGCAGATGAAATCTCTAAATATGTACAGACTTTCATTTCCAGATTTTTCCTTATTTTTAGTTCATTTCATAAGGCAAACATTTTAGCTTCTTAGTTTTGATTCTTTATGCTTTTTAATTTCAGTATCTCCTATTAGCTCTTTTGAGTCCTTTTTCCTCCTTGATGGCAGAAGTTTATTTATTTAAAATTATTTTTATTATTACACATTTGTAGTACATAATTGATCATGGGAAGTTGGTACATGTGTTACCAGGTTTTGGGTGCTACAGTCTTTTTCTAGAGGCAATAGGGTGTGTGTGTATGTGTGCGTGTGTGTCTCCTGAACAAAGAATTGGTGGTAACAAGTGTAAATGGTAGCAAAGTCTTACATTTATTAAAGGTATGGGGAAAAAATAGGCCCTGCAGAGTGGGTTTGGGCCAGGTAGAAGTTGGAAAGACAGGTATACCTGGTAACGTGTGTCCAGAATGCAGCTCGATTTACATCCCTTCCCCTTACATCCCTTCCCCCTCTTGCCTGATCTTTTTTATCTTAATCTTTTAGAAGCCGTTCAACTTTAGATCATAGGGGAAACTTAATAGATTGTAGTTACCGTTACTTGCACAGGAGTTTATTATCAGTAAGAGATTGGCTTGGTGATGTTTTGAAAGGAGTAATTGACAGTCTTTTGAGTACTTTCTTTTAAAATTGCAAAACAAAGAAAAATAGATTACAGAGCAGAAAGAAATTGTGGAATCTAAAGGAGGCTCTCTGTAGGCGTTTAACCCTGTGATCTAATGGTGTGAGTTTTCATTTAGCATTACCTGAAGTTGAAAAACTGCTAAATAACATTGCAAGCACTCAATTGAGGCCACCCCTGCACATGAATATTATCATGGCTCTTGCTTTTACTCTTCTTTGGTGACTTTTTGAACACCTAGTAGTCATACAACAACTGGTTTTGAAAGAACATTAATAGGGGGCTGGCTGAATGCAAATGGAAAGCAGATTTCCTAACTGACCGGTTAATGTCACACACAGAAAAGCTGGGGGCTTCAGTGTTGTGCTAGACATGTAGAACCAGGGATCATTGTTCTCCCCAAGGTTGCCTTTTGTTGTTAGAACACTTAGCATAAGGCAGAGATGGTAGGCTATCCGTGAAAAGAACAAAGTACCATTAAATATACTAAATCAGCACTTAAAAAAAACTGTAACTACCAAGGCCATCTCAAACAGGAGTATTCTTTTATGAGACTAAAGTTAAAAAAAAAAAGAAAAAGGAAAAGCAACAACAAACAAAACTTCATTCCAGCAAATCCAACTTGAGTTGGATGTTCTTTCTAAAGTGACAAATGCATAAAAAATCAAACTGGCTTGAACCAAGCACAGCAGCACAGATCCTATTGAAAAATTACTTGTGGAGAGAGAAATAGAAGAAAGAATGTAAGATTTGACTTGTAAGTTTTATGTGTTTTATGTGTGGATTAAGTAAGTTTTATATGTGGTGAAAATATAGTCAAAATAACCTTCAGAGTCACTTACGATTTCCCATGAAATATGGATATAGACATGCTGTTTTTCAAGAAGTCGAAATGAATTGGCCAGTTCTTTGTCCAGCATTCCGCCTTGCTTTTTTTTTTTTTTCTCCAAACAAATAATGAGGGTATTTGCTGTGTTCTTTTCAGTGACTCAGGGTAGAAGACCAGAATTAGAAGAACTACTTTTTATTCTGGGTTGTGAAACCAGTTTTTATTAGTTCCATGAGTAAAAATGTGTCTTTGTTCTTTTATAAGTAAATGAGAGAATATGTTTGTTTTTCAAATCCTTGAGTAACAAAGAAATGTGAAAGATTAGTTTTTTTTTTTTTCCAGAAAGCCCTATCTTTCCCTCACTGGTCTTGGTATGGATTTTCTTTTCAGTCTTATGGTGACACTTTGGGACTGTATTCCTCTGAATTGCTTTTGTATTTCTTTTCTTTTTTGTATTTTTTGAGACAGGGTCTTGCTATGCAGTTCAGCCTGGCCTTGGGATAACTTTGTAGCTCAGGCTGGTCTCGAACTTGCAATGATCCTCCTGCCTCAGCCTCCCAAGTGCTAGGATTACAGGAGTGTGCCACCATGCCCTGCCAGCATCTAAACTATTTTTTTGGGGTACCAGGGATTGAACTTATGACCTTGCTCTTGCCAGGCAGGCACTTCTGCTGCTGAGCTACAGCCCCAGCCCTTGTATTTCTTTTTACATACTGTGCAGCACATCTCTCTGTAGCTCTAATTTTCCTGTGTTGGTGTTGTGTGTGCGCGCCTGCGTTTGCACACATGTGCACCTGTCATTTCAGGTGTCTCGCTGTGTTCAGATTCTCCTATGTTGTCTCATGGTTCCCTGTCTCAGATTTTTATGTTTATTTTCTCTTCATCTTTGTCATAGTTCTGACCTCTATTTTCCTGTGCTCTCAATTTTTCCTGTTTTAGTCAAATAGGATAATAATGAAATTCTGATACAGTTACTGTTATTTTTATTAGAGGCTGGTTTAGTATAATGAAAGTACCCCAGAGTGGGATGGAAGGCCAGGTTTGGAATCAGGCCCATATGTTTACTGTGTAACTGAGAAAGACGTCTCACATTCCTGAATTTTACTTTTCTTAATTATAAAAGAGGAAAAATATAGTTCTTGTAAACAGCATGTGATATAATGGCATGCCAAATGGTGATGGCTGTTTGGATAAGGTAGAATTTCCATGTTCTTATTATATGTAGACTGTGTCTTATATAAAAGTTCTCTTAATGACTGACATTTCAGTGACAACTTGGGAATTCGTTCTCATATTTATTCAAGTATACCCAGTTGTTTCACAGATCCACATTCTAGCCAGCCTGTGGCCTCCTCCTGATCACCTTCTGATCAGGCATTTGGAAGGTGAAGTGAGGTTGTCACAGTCCACTTACGACATGTTTTGTGGTACACCAGAACTTTGTGACAGAAAGGTATGGAATAATGGGAGTGGTTTTTGTCTTTTCAATGCTGAGCCTTGTGGAAATTCTTACCCTATCTGAAGTGTGGAGAAATTCAGTGAGAGTATTGATTTGTCTTTGGATGGAATGTAAACTGTGTATCCATTTTGTGAAGCATTTAAGTGTCTCTCTGGCCATATTATTGAAGTAATAGTGAGGCAACTTAATACAGGGTTGATGGTACTTAGTTTTGTTGAGTACTAGTCCTTATGGTTCCGTGTGTGTGTGTGTGTGTGTGTGTGTGTTGTGTGTTGTGTGTCTCTGCACTTGGGTATGTACATAGGCAAGCTCACTTTTTTTTTTTTGTGGTCCTGGGGATTGAACTTAGCAGCTCCTGCATGTGAGGCAAGCACTTACCACTGAGCCACAGTCCCAACCCATTTTATTTTTTATTTTGAGGCAGAGTTTTGCTAAGGTTAGACTCCAACTTACAGTTCTTTTGAGCAGCTGGGATCATAGGTGTGCGCCATGGTGCCTGTACATGTTTTTAAGTTATGAACAAAGAATAAGAAATTAAGGAGAACAGAGGAAATTAAACGTTTTAAAATTAATTAAAATGTGATTGAAGTGGCATCGGTCAATAATTTGGTAAGTTGTGATTCTCCTGGATATCTATAGACTCCTCTTTCTGCTCTGGTACCTCCAAATCTCACGAAGCATCTAGCAGCAGGTGTCTACAAGAGGTGGTTTTCCCCTGACTGCTGTTGTTTATCAGCAGTGATTCCAAGCTCCTTTAAGGGACTAATGAAGAAGAAACTGCAGAGGGAGGGAGGGAGAGGGAAAAAGGGAGAGAGAAGGAACACAAGAGAGGGAGAGCTATATATACATGCATGTATTTATATGTGTGTGTTTATATATGAAGACATTTCTCAAGCCTTCCAGTATTTCCATGATGTGGTTGTAGTTTCCATGGAAGTAGACTCACCATCCCAGCAGGAGTCCATTTCTGCTGCTGGCTTCTGTTCTTGTTTGTTTGTTACTATGGAGACTGCCTAGAAAGTGGCAGGAAAGCCAAAAGTTTAAAAACCTGTAAGTTGATTATAAAATATGGGACCAGCCATATTTAACCATAGCTAGGTGTTCCATTACTCTGGATTTTTGAACCTGAAGTTATTTTGTGAGGCAAGTTTATTTTTTAATACAGCAGATTTTAAAGCTTTATTAAGTAGCTTAAATACTCTGAATTAAAACAAAACAAAACAAAACAAAACAAAACAAAACAAAACAAAATGAAACCACAGCTTCTGAACCACCAGTTTTAAATGGGGATTTAAGTTGGGAGTTGAAGGGGGGGCGGGGGAGCGGGGCTAATAACCAGGAGTAACAGAGCCCAGAGAGCAGACAGGTAGTGTGGAGGAGTGGTAAGTGGCTTTCACCGATACGATGTGGCTGGTTAGGTGATTTTCACACCGTATTTATGCCTGTTTTCCAACTGGGTAGAAAATCTCCCCAAAACCTTGGATTAAGAAAATGAGGAACAAACAAAGAAGAAGAGGAAGAGGAAGAAGAAAAAGAAGAAGAAGAAGGAGAAGCAGACTTACATTAGTAAATCTAGACGATGCCATAATTAAAAAGCAATACAGCCCCTTCTTCCCAGCAAAACCAGTTGTCTATATGGATTACTCATGGGAAGAGAGAAGAGATGGAACCGTAACGTGAAAGTTAGCAAAGTTATTTAGCAAAATTGCAATCTCAGCTTTGTCGCAGTTTACTTTGAGGTCTGTATTCGGTCAGGATTGTTTGGTTTATATGCATCGAAATCTAAATTTGAACTACTTTAGGTAAATAAGGGCAAGAATATAGATTGACCTGAAATTAGGAACCACAGGAAAACCAGGGTTTCTGTTTTTTTAGTTTCCACATCTGCTTTTTCTGATTGGTCTACTGTATCCATCCCTCTGGGTCATGTCTTTTCATATGGGTGGGCCCCTTTGCATTGGCAGAAACCCATGGCTGGCCCTTCCCACTCCACCTTCCGGCTTCAGTAACAGGCAGTGTCCAGTTTGTCTTGCCTTCCTCCCTTCTCCAGCTGTGGCAGCAGAGCAGGGTTCTGGGATTGGCCCTGCGTGGCCAGGGAAGCCCACCCCGGGCTCAGTAGACCTTAGCGACAGGAGGCTGAGCCCTGCAGCTTTCCTTCCGGCAGGAGGGTCTGCAGGGGCGGAGAGCTGGGTGTTTCCAGGAGCAGGGGCGAAGATGTTGTGCAGGCGGAAATGAACGAGACGGCTTTTCCACTGGTGGTCTTTTGGGAAAAAAATGCCTAGTTAACTATCATTCAGTTCCCTTCAATTTAGCAGTCCAGGAGACATCATTTTGTAGGGTTTAGTCTTGAGAGAAATGCAGAGATTTAAAAACTTGGCAATTTAGAGCTTCCTTTATGCCTATAGAATCTTTTATATATGTTGTCTTTTTTAATCGCTATATTTGTTAGAGGTGTATATTTCCACTTCAGGGAGTGAGGACGTGGTCCACAAAGTTGAGATCATCATGTGACTAGTGAGAGGCAGACCCAAAATTCAGATTACTAACCAGTTTCTGAGTGTGGTGCTGGGCACTTGTCACGATGGGACGATTGCTGTTTGGTTAGTGTCATTCAGAGGAGGCAAGAGTGAATTATAACTAAAATTATCTGTTAAGTGCTTTGGCAAATGAGTCACGAATCATGTGGAATATTATATACTAATAGTATTTATAGAAGGGAACAGAGATTATATGGTACTTGAGTTTTCAGACTTTTTGAGTTTCTACCATGGAATCCTTTCTTCAGATGAAATGCTGTCTTAGTCAATCATATAAAATATGTAAAACACACCATTCTGGAATGGGGAGAACCCATGGGCATAACTACTTGTTTCTTGAGTTCTTGACTATTTCTTAGAGGCTATTTTGAATACCTTTTATCTATGGAAACCAAGACTCCAACAGGGTAAATGACTTCTCTTTCATATCATATTATAGTACTAGGATTTCCATCACAGTGCTTTTTCACTTGTAAGATGAGTGGTAGTTTGTTGCTAATGAAAAAACCATGAAGCTTACAAATCAATTAGTATAACTTCAGAATTACCCCAAGTAGTCTTATTCTCCAGTTCTACCAGTGCTTTTACATAACCCAGCCTTACCAGCTCCCTGTCCAGCTCTTAGGCATCTGTGGCATTTGGCCGTGTGTTTTGAGGCGGAGGCTGTATGCTGTCTGGACTAGGCCTGGCCTTTGTCTTTAGCACTTTCTGCTAAGTTCTCAACACTTTAAATAGGACAGTGGCAGAATTGGGATAAATGAAACTCTTGGGGTGGGATAATATTTAGATCTCATTGAAACGAATAGTTTTTGTGTCGTCCAATTTTAGGTATCTCGTCTTTACGGTTAGCAATGTAAAGGAGCAGGGCACCGCGTGAGCGGAAGCTAACACTGAGCCTGGCTCTTTGTCCTTCCAGGTGAGTCCAGCCCCACCCGCCGCGAGGCCGTGAAGCGGAGGACGGCGGAGTACCTGCTGCGCGTGGAGAGCATCTCGGGCCTCTACCGGAGCCCGCAGCCCGAACGTGGATCTCAGGTGTGGCTTGTGCTTTGTTTTGCATTTCCTTTAGCGAGTTTTCATCTCTCAGCTTTATTTCCAATTAAAGTGTTTAAGAATTTTGGTTTCTGGACTTCTATCAGTTTCTTAAGTTACTGTGGAAAGAAGAGCAATCTTAGCTGACCAGCTGATGTGGAATAACATGGGTTTGCATTCTCCTTTTTTTGGCTCTTTCCTAAGCCCTTTCTGACCCCTAACCTCCCTCAGCTATAAAACGACACTGATTCAGACCTTTAGTCAGTCTGTAGTTGGGGCCTGGGTATTGGGCCCGTAGGCACGGAGTGAAAAGCCTGTGGAAGAAGCCAAGTTCAGCAATTCTGGCGTAGTGGGATGTCAGGTTCTGAGTCTGATTTTTTTGGGTACTTTATTATTGTGTTTTCCTTTTGGGCTTCGTGACTTATTTTTCCCGGCTCATGACAATTGTCTTGTGTGCTGAGGAGTAGTCAGTCTTGCCCAGATGGAGCTGTGAACCAGAAACAGCGAGATGGGGGCGGCTTTGGGAAGTGCAGGATCCCGGGCCCCACCAGCCCCCCAGGGCTCAAAGCTCTGTCTTCCCAAGGCCCTCAAGTGATACTGGTGCTTGGGACGCATGACACTGACAGATGGGTAAGATAGAAGTGGTGCTCAGTGAGAACAGAGAACTATGTGAAAGAGGCTGAGGCAGGCTACCTGGCAGCTTCAAAAATGGAACCAAAACCCAACAAAATGAAAAAAACCAAAGAAAGCTCAAACCAGAAACAGAGGTAAGTTTCACCTAGCCTAGTAAGTAGGTTTGCATTGGTGCACTGAACTTCAGTGCTGTTACAGAGAGAAAGCACTGTGGGGGTGAAGGTGGGGTGACCGAGATGTCTGCTACCTGCGGAGTGCTGTGGACCACCCCTCCCTCTCCTCCTCCTCCCCCCTTCAAGGTGGTTGGGTCCTCAGACCTCCTGTCTACAGCATCTGCTTTCCACTGCTTTTATTTCGGGTATAGCTGAATGCAACCCCTCTTTCTTCTCTCTGTATCATCTGGCACAGAGGCCAATAAATATAACTGGAAGACCTTACTTTTTTCATCAAGGAACTCAGCCACGTTGGCCCCTCGTCTTGTGAAACATTGGGTTGAGTTACCCTGAGGACTGTAGTTCATGAGTCAAATTTAATCCCCTTATCGCAGTCCTTTTTAGATTGCTTAATTTGCTGCTTCTCAGTTTTCTCATCTGTGAAAAAGAAACAAAAGAAAAACAACAAAAAAAGCGCCCTCCCCATGTTGGACTTGATCTCTAAATTCACTTTCTGTTCTCAAAAGTCTGTTGATTTCACCATTGGAAGAGAAGAATAGATCTATAGGTTTCTATGCAATTAAATACTTCATATAAGAAATACAAGATTTTTTTTTATTGATGACCTTATTTCATGATCTTTCTTTGTTCGTTTGTCTGATCTGATCTTAAACTTATAGAAGTTTAAAGAAGTTTGATAATCACTTTGCCTTTGTTCTTTTCCTTACAACACGCTTGTCATTCCTGTCTTTGCTAGAGCAGTCTCTTGAGTCACTGTTTCATTGGGTTCTTTCTCATACTTAATGGCTTTCTTTTCGGCATTCAAGGCTTCTTTTAGCATTCAAGACCTATAATGGTGGACCCTAAATATGTTTTTTATTTGATGTGGTTCTCCAATTTGAATATTTATTCTCCACAAGGCCAGTACCTTTTCCAATCTTATATGTAGTGGCCTTTTCTTCACTTAATTTTCACAGTTTTTTTTTTATTTTATTGGAAATAGGGTCTTGCTATATAGTTCAAGCTGGCTTAGGGCTCACTATGTAGCCCAGGCTCAAAGCAATCCACCTGCCTCAGCCAGGTGCTGGGATTATGGGCAGGTGTCACTATGTCTGGCTCCACATTGCATTTATTTATTTATTTTATTTAGAGAAAAAAAAAAGCAAAAGAGAAAAAAGGTAGAAATAATACAGAATTAAAAAAAAAACAGTAAGAAACCACTAGTTGATAAATTAGATATTGTTATCTTAGAAGTAGTTGTTTAAGTCACAAAATCAAAGCATAAAAAGTGGACAATCAAACAATGACAGTACAAACCATTCTGTTTGATGAACAAAAACTTAGTAGTAGGGTTATCTATCTTGCACACTTAAATATACATTGCCTTTAAAAGTCATGTTTAGTCCCACTTAATTCTAACACCAATTTCTTATATCTTAACTAATAACTTATCTCTGTAGTCCTGTATTTTAGGAGAATGTTTTATTTTTGTTTATCCTTTCATGTGGCTGGCTTGTCTCTTCAAATAAGTGTAAACTTCTGGAAGTTTGGGATCAATCATGCTGTTTGATGATTTATATCCTTTGCAGCTACAATGCACATAGTAGGTGTGGAGGAATTGTTTGTTAAAAGGAATGGTAGAGATTTTTGTAGTTTGCTTTTATTACCTCTAGAATTGCTGAAGTACATAAATTTCATTGGAAACTGAAAGATTGATGGTCTCAGGGAATACCAAAGTTTAAATAGGAGGTAGGTGTGTTAGAGGCATTTGGCCGTGATTCAAAGACAAGCCTCAAGGATGAAATATGAAGTGTTCTTTGTGCTCCGTAAGTTCCCCCAGACATCGCTTTTGCCAAAATCCCAAGCCATTTTCACTCCTTTTTAATGAGGCGTAGCAGCAGCAGTGGCAGCAGCAGCGTCTTCACCTCTCTGGATGTGTTGTGTGATAGAAGACTGTGAGCTCTAGAAGGAGGAGTTGGGATTTTGCCCAGCACTGTTCTGTGCTTCCCTTTGTTTATCTGTAAGATGAGAAGTGTCTCAGGTACTCTTCTCTAGTTGCTGAGACAAATACCTAACAGCCAGAGTGAAGGGAGGAAAGGTTAATAATAAGTTCACAGTTTGTGGAGGTTTCAGTTCATAATCATTGGCTCCAAGGCAGGGTGGCACATGGCAGAAGGGCAAGAGTTTGTGGCAGTGGAAGACAGCAAAAGCAACAAGAGAGGGGTGAGACAAGGCTCTCTCCCTTATATTGATTGAATCCAGTCTACTGGGTTAGGGCAGCACCAATTCAATCAGAGGACTGATCCAGCAATCACCCACCCTTAATCCCAGCATTGCACTCCAGATCAATCACACATTCTAGATTCAGACACCTCTGAAAAAATCCTGTGACTGAGTGAGGGTTTGGGGGCACATCTAGACACAAACCATAACAGGGACCATAACAGACATTTCCTGTATGCACCCCAGCAGGGTGGGGCAGGGGGTAAAGATGAAATAATACAATGTAAATTAAGATAAAGAAAATATTTTTGCTCTATGTCTGTTTGCATGTACAGTGTTAAAATACCTTGATACATGCTTTTATATCCTCAAATATTCCTCATAGATGTAAGCTTTTTAGTATCTTGTGAAAGGAAACATTAAATAAATGTTTTTAGACATATTCAAAGTCTCAAGTGAGTTAGTTTCAAAGATTATTAGCATATGATTCAGTAGCTATTATTACCAGTGTTCTCAAGTATCTTTAAAAACATGAGAAGTGTCTTTTTTTTTAATATCACCATTTTATGTACAGTGCAATTACAGTTTGCTTGCTAAATCTAAAAAAAAACCAAAAAAACCAGAAAGCAGTTAGGATTGCCACTTGTAGCAAATTTCACAGATAGTAGCTTTCCCAGGTGTAAATGCTAATTTATGCCCGCAGCCTTCCTCCCTTGCTCCTGCCTTCCTCTTCTTCCTGCTCATCTGTGTCCTCCCTCACTCCTTCCAGCTGACCAGACCCCAGCAGCATGCCAGGCACTAGGCATGAGTCTTCAGTGTGAAAGCGGAGAGTACACTTCCTGCCAGTAGGGGGCCCCTCTGTGGTCTCTGGGCTGTACAGGAACTTGAAGTAATAGTCTGAAATGGTGTCATGGTAGTTCTGTCCTCATGGAATTGATCAATCAAGATATTTTGTCTTCCACTCATGGGGCCAAAATGTTTCCTCTGTATTCTAATAGATTTTTGATAATAAGTTTTGCTCTAAGCATCTAATAATGTTTTATGTCTCTTCTTTGTCCTTTGCAGTCTCGTCATTTTAATGTAAGGGGTAGTATAGCGGGATGTTCAGGTGGTAAATGCCAAATGGAGGTGTCCTTTGAGAAAGTTTTTCTTTTTTAAAATTTAATGGCTTATTTTGCCAAAAGGAAGAAACTAAAACCATAAATGGAAGTTAGGGTTATTTGTAGCTGTGAGAGTCACTGAACTACCCCTTGCTGTGTTTATGGATCTTATTTTGGTCTCTTTTGTAGTTAACAGACTTTCCATATCATAGCTATTCAAAGAAAAGTTTCTTTCTCCTGTAAAGCATCTCTTATACATCTCAATTTTAGTAATTGTTGGTTACATGACGGGGCTTCTTAATGGTGATTTTTCAGATTGAACTTGAATCTGCCAATTTGTCTGAAGACCATATGGCATGGATTTATAAAGTGGCCTTAAACGACTCTAGTTTCATGAAGAGCGAGGATGGCTTGTGTCCTTCCTTTTTCAGGTCTACCCATTCATTCTCTGTTAGTTTCCCCCTCCTATTGCTGAGCCATCTGGGGTTAAATCGTAGTTTGCAATTGATTGTTAGCCCAGTTTTCCCTTACTGACAGTTCCCTGATCGCTGCATAGCCTTAAATTGAATCATTGCTGTAGAAGCTGTATCAGCTCATTAGTGTTTCTTTTAAAGTTTTTGTTTTCAATGTTGTGATTTATTTACTTGCAACTTTTTTCTTGCTTTTTCTTTTTGATTTTCTTTATTTTTGATTTTTTTATTTTGCATTACAGACAAATAGAAACTTCCTCCTTTTATCTTTCCATTCTCTGATTTATGATAAATTGAGTTTCCTTTGGCCTAGCATTTGCTTCAGCAGGCAGTCTTCCTTCAAGTACCTCCCTGATTGATGTGTAATCTTTGATATCTTCCATTAGCCTCCAGGATCACTAAGTTCAAGGCCCCCTTGGAACCTAAGGAGCCCTGCCGAGGAGCTGAAGGCCTTCAGAGTCCTTGGGGTGATTGACAAGGTAATTCTTCAGTGTCTCTTCAAGAGTTCAGTCATAAACCCGACTGCATGCTGACATTCTGTCTTTGAAGCTTTGGATCTTAAGGATATGAAACAAAAGGAGAAAATGACTCAGATGCATCTGCACTTTAAAATAACAAAAGCATAAGAGAAAAAGCTTTTATCTAAGCAATTCGTGTAAGGTCATGCAAAATATATTTGAGCAGAAGGAGAAGGTGCATGTTTGTTGGCATTCAGTTGAGTAAGGGGTTTTACTTTATAAAAATGGTATAGCAGGAAGACATTTTGTGTTAGCTAAACTTGTGAGTCAGTATTGTTCAACATTAATTGGTATCATCATTCTAATGGTCAGAAAGAAAAAGTGACATTGAATACCTCTTATTGACCACCTATTGTTGATCAGACCTTATATTAGGCATTGCATATAAAACAGTTTACTTAATTCTTCTCAAAATCCAAGTACAGTATTTGCATCTTTGTGAGAAAATGTTAAACATACTAAGTAATTGTCCCAAAGTCACACAGCTCATTCAGGGAAATTCTGAGATTTAAACTGTGATATCTGTTGAAGCCCCAAACTGTGCTTTTTTCCAGGGTTCAAACAACCACATACAAACATACACACACTCTTATACTTGCAATAAACAGTACTAAGCTAAGAGAGGTCTGCCATCCAATTCATGCATGTTTGGGGACATCTCAGATATGCCCAATAGTAATAATACTATGCCTGTTGATAGTTTATGATTGTAACTTAAAATCCATACATAGGTAGTAAGCCATATTTTAAATGTATTTGATCATCTACCACTTTACCATCATGGCAAAAGAAATGCCTTATTTAATATTAAGTTATAAATTAATTAATTTAGATGTTTTTCATCATTAAACATCTTTTCTGAAGCATCTTGTTTATTTCTAACACTTCTTGTGTTCTTAAATATACATATGATTCTTTGTTAAAATCAAAAATATGCAGTACATTTCGAGTAATCTGGTTAATAATGGTTTGTGGTATTCTAAAGGAAATGTTAGGTAGCATATTTCATTGAAGCGCTGTTTTATTCTCACAAGCATCACTTTTTTTCTAATTTATATGGTGGAAATTTGAATTTAAGAATTCTAAGTAGTGTAGATGAACTTTTTGTTGTTGTTAAAGAGTCTGAAATGTTCCCTTAACCATTTTTTCTGCAGCCTTTTCATTGTGAAAACATCCTGCTTGACAGTGGACGGAAACAAAATAGTAATGGAGTAGTTGCTAGTACTTGGATATCTGTGCAGATAGCTCTGCTTCCTTGCTACGCAGCTTCTGCCTTCTCTCTGAGGTTTTTCTTTAACATGATGTGACCTTTCATTGCTATGCTGTAAG
The DNA here is from genome assembly GCA_004027295.1 of Dolichotis patagonum. NCBI lineage: Eukaryota > Metazoa > Chordata > Mammalia > Rodentia > Caviidae > Dolichotis > Dolichotis patagonum. Next base: position 250,183 of record PVJX010000295.1, on the reverse strand, counting down.
CGTCAAATCACCTGGAAGTCCTGCTAATGAGCATGAAGGTTTGTCTAAAGGACTTTTGGCAATGGAGGCATTCTTGAATTCCATGTTGCTGCCTAATTCCTTACTCTTTATTCTGTTAACCTGGGAAGTGTGGTCGGTGGTTAGCAGATGACATTTTTTAAGTAGGACTAAGGAAATGTGTGTCTTGGAAATTAATAAGGCTTGCATATAATCTTTTAGAATTTATAATACAATGTCAATAAAAACCCGAGTGGGTAGATTTTTAAAAATTGGAATTGTTGTTCAAAATGAATCCCTTTCTGTTATACTGAGGAATATCTGACTCATAATGTGTACCGATAAATATTTGTTGAATAAATGAGTTGAAATAATTTAAAATATATCATATATAGAGTGACACCTACTGGTGTACCATGAGACTGCTACTTAGTATCATACAAGGTGACTGACTACTCAGTAGGTTTCTTTACCCAGAGGGGCAGTAATCCCATAGCTGTGCGTTGGTTTAGTATTCAAAGAGAAATAAATGACTTTCTATTCTTTAATTAGGATTATAAAATCCTTCATTAATGTAGTTATGCAACAAGGGATTTAAGCATTAAGATTCCTGGAAAATAAGTAAGCTTGTGTGCATTCAGTTATAAAAATGATGAGGCCAGTGCAGGCCCTCAAAATCACATCATAGGAGGAGTAACTGAAAAACAAGGAGATGTTCAACCTGATAATTCCACGTGGGGCTTCAAATATTTGAAGGCTGTCTTGGATAGAGGGACTGCGTCATGTTTTTAAACCTGCAGGGTGAAAGGATTTATTAACTATGCTGGAGCAGCAGGTGGCAACTAGGATTATCTCAGACAAATCAGGATGCCAGATTTTGTTGGGAGAAAGGCGGTAGTGGAAGTTGACTGTTAAAATCATCAACAGGACACAGCTAGAAGTAAGGAGTCCAAGCTTAAGAACAATGAATTCTGTTTATGATTAGAAATACTTTTTGGGCTGGGCATGATGGCACATGCCTGAAATCCCAGCACTGGGCAGGCTTAGGTAAGAGGATCACTGTGAGTTTGAGGCCAGCCTGGGATACATTAAGTGAGTTCAAGGCTGGCCTGAACCACATAGGGAGACCTTGTCTCAGAAAGGAAGGAAAAGAAAAGAAAACAAACAAATAAACAAACAAAAAACTCATCCCTATCCCCCAAAAGAAAAGAAAGAAAGACTTTTGAAGAATTACTATTTTGAGTCTGGGAATATAAAACAGTGGTAGAATGATGCCTAGGATATGTGAGGCCCTGCATTCCATCCCGGGCACCACACACACACTCACACACACACTCACACACACACTCACACAACTAGCACTTTGGTCAAAAAGGCAGACTGAATTTCTTCAGATCTTACAACCTTCTTGTCAGTAGAGATAATTCAAGTGAAGGTTGAAGGTCAGTGGTGGGAATTCAAACGTTAGTGTATTTTCACAATAGATAACTTTTACAAATTTCTTTAAGCCCTCAGATTCATTTACATTTGGTCTTCATATATCAAAAGCAGGGGAAAGAAGAGATTAGTGCTAGAACAGTGTTGGAGGGAGGAGGATGCATTATTTTTTCATACAGGTTTTGCATATCTCGTTGCAATCTTTTGTGTGTATGTGATATGAATATATGGAGTGTGTTTATGGCTTTGTGTATAAGGATTGTTTATATTCAGGTTAATTTGTAATTGGACTGGATGTCTAGATTGGTCATTTGACTAGTAGTAGGACACTCAAAAGCCAGAGTGTTTCTGAGAAAGTTCACTATTGTATAAAATAACTTACCTCTAAAAGGATAAAGAAGCCCGTAGTGCAGTTAACAGTAATGCACCAATTATCAGTTTCCTGGTTTTTATATTGTGTCATAGCTATAGATGTCCCTCTTGGGGGAAGCTGAACAAAGGGTAAATGGGACTCTTTGTACTATTGTTGCAACTTCCTGTCAGTTAAAAGGAGCTTTAAAGAAAAATTGAAGGGAACACCATCTTGAACACCACAGCAATTATGCCAAGATTTGTCCCTTCACTGCCAGTTAACGCTTTTGGTTTAAGTGTCACCAGAGTGTCATCCTGTGTATGAGTGTTCACGTGGAAGAGGTAAAGACATGCCTGCATTGTGAAAAACAACTTAAGTAGGTTGCTTTGCAAATGAGGGACATGGGAAGCCCACCACTACTTACTATGTCCAGTGCCCAGCATTTTGTTACGAGGCTAGCCTTCTAACTTTATCTGATGTTTTATCTGATGAGGCAGAGTTTTTAGGTTAGCATATCATTGGGCAAATACTGGTGTTTGTATTTTGTAGCTAAAATATGAGTGAGAAAATTTGTGCAGGTTTTTCAAGTTGAGTAGCTCTTGAAAGATTGGCACTTGCTTTCCTTAAGGTAGCCAAGCAGTATCCTCTATGAAAATAATGCATCAGTATTTGGATATTTTCTCACTTAAGGGCCAATTAGATTAAATTAGTTTAACTTGAAAGAATTCTTACTTCATCTAAATAGTGTGGCCAGAATGTTACCTAGTGATTTTAATGGTATCATGTGACAATAAAAGGTACTGCTGCTTTTGAAAATGAAGTAGAGATCCTTTGCCCTATTCCTTCTGCTGAGTAGGGACAAACTCTGGATATTACATAGAAAACAAAGATAAGGCTACTGAAAAGTGGGGAGGAAAAGGAAGCCTGGATGCTGCGCTAGAACACCACATGGTGATGAGTTCTCTGGTTTTCTTTTTGCTTTCTGTGTCTCAGATGGGATGTTGGAGAAATAGGCCACTTGGATAAATCAAGAGGTGCAGACCAAAACAAGACAAGACAAACACTAAACAGAAGCCTGTTCTTTCTAGCCAAACCTTAGTAAGACAAAAAACTTTAACCAAACAATGCACCATAGCTGCTGTTTCAGGCCAGCTCCACGGAAAAACTGAGCCTATTTCCATTCCCACTGACAAAGGCTGAGTGGGGCTTCTGTACCTCTGTCCTTGTCAGGAAGGAGCCAGGTGTCCCAGCGTCCCTTCTGGCGCAGGGTCAGAGGAGGCTTCCGGAAGATTCAGGACCCTGACATGGTAGTGATTTACCAAGTAGTAAAGACAAGTAAGGAGACAGCCTCTTCTTCCTGGCCGCGCTGTATCGGTGAGGGTCTGAGCCTCTCCCTTCGTTGAGCAGTAACTGAGAGTTCCCGTTTCTTTCCTCAGACAGCAATGAAGACTGAATGGGGAACCCGAACTCCAGTAGCAGAGTGTTCCACCCCGGAACTGGGGCTCAAACTCTCGACCTGGTGCTTGCCAGGCAAGCACTTGTCCAGTAGCAGAGTGATTATCCTTTTCCCCATCAGCATGATGACAGAGGGGTGGGGCCTCTGGGATAAACACTTAAGTAAGATCTCTAGTCTAATCACATGATGCCAAAAAGTCCCGATTTGTGGAAAGTCAGCTGTCATACAAGGACTGGGAAGATCTTACCTTGAATGAGAAAAGAAAACCCACCAGTACAAACACTGAAATGACACAGGTGTTAGAATTGTCTGAGGACCTCAACAGTAGCCATCGTGAAAGTGGTTCAGTGAGCAGGTACACGCACACATGAAGCAATGAAAATATAGTCTTATCAAAGGAATAGAAAGTATATATGAGGATATATAGATCTCCATATGTATATTTATGTATACGTGTAAATTCATATATGTGTAAATATATATATCTCCAAATGTAAACCTTTCTGTATCTCAAATGTAAATTTATAATACATATAAATAGTTATATATGTCTCCAAATGTAAATTTTAGGACTGAAGAATAAAGTAAGAGAAAAAATACTCAATGGGCTCTACAGCAAAGTAGGTAAGACAGAGGAGTTTTTAACTTTGAAAACAGACACCAGAAATTGCTCTGTTTAAATAGAGTGGAAGGAAAGAGTATGCAGAGCCAGGAGCACGGTGGACTGTCAGAGGGGTGCATCACTCATCAGGCTAAGAGAAAAGGGAAAGGCCTGCAGGCTGAAAAGTGCTGGGGGACCTAGTGGGGGGATGTCAACCTACAAATGTAGGAAACTGAGTGAGCCCCAATCTAGCATACAGAGAAATTCATGGCAAGGCCCATCAAAATCTCACTTTCAAAAACCAATGGTAAGAAACATGTATTTCAGAGCAATATGAGAGAAATACCACTTTACCTATAAGCAAAACAAACAGCAAATGAACAAAAAAATCCAGTTCCAATGACAGTGAGTTTCTTATTAGGGACCATGGAGGCAGAAACACATGGTGCAACATTTTCAAGTCCAGAAAGAAGAGAACTGTAACCCAGATTTTATGCTGAAAACCCAGATTTTGTACTGAAAAGTACAAAAGGTAATGGAAAAATGTGGCAAATTTTACAATTAAATTTGTTACAGTAAGACGTGTTGCCATTAATCCACTTCAAAATACTTCTCATGCTTCCAGGATGCATGTCATTCTTGCCACTTTATGAAGCAGTTGTGCAAGTCGTCTTTCCTGAGTAGTTTTTCAAGGTTTGTTAACAACTACGGTGAATTCGCTGCTAAGTGCCACCCGACAGAAAAGAGACCTGTGAAAACAGGACACTGTGTCTTCATCGCCTTCCTTACCGGATCTGGCACTGTGTGATCTCTGCTCAGAATGGTTAGCGTACCACGCAAGGTAAATGTTGTGAATCCATTCAGGACATTGAGGGAGCTACAACAGTGCAGCTAAAGACACTCACTAGGGAAGACTTGCACAGCTGCTTAGAAAGTGGCAAGAATGTTGGGATAAGTGAATTCAAAGCAAGGGACCATTTTTTGGAGCACATTAGTGGCAGTGTGTCTTTTACTGTAATTTTCAAAATTTGAACACATACTGTATTTTTTCTGTCACATCTCATATCTGTCAGGCATGAAGGGGAAATCAAGTATCCTTAGATGAAGAAACAAAAAAGAACTTACTACTAATAAACTTTAAAAACAGGAGTAGCTAAAGTCTGTCTTCCAAGTAGAAAGGAAAGAATAAAAGCAGGAATCTCGATACATTAGGAAGAAAAAAAGAACAGTGGAGAGGGTGCAATATTAGTAAGTAAAATAGACTTTCTTTCTCTTTACTTTTCTAAATTATATTTTATAGTTCAAGCAAAAGTAGTAATATCTGATGTAATTCTACATGTATGTTGAGAAAATATAAATAAGAGTAAAGAAATATCTTCATAAGGGAGAAAAATTTTCCATATTTAGCTTGAATGATAAAATGACAACTCTGATAGACTGTGATTATTTATGTATATATTATATCTTAACCAGAGAAGCCAGTAAATAAAGCTTTGTAAAGAGCCACACTAAAAACACTATAGATAACTAATGTGGAATTCTAAAAAAAAAGTTCAAATAATTCATAAGAAGGCAAGAGTAGAAAACAGAAATGAAAACAGAACAAATAAAAAAGACACAAATTTAACACATAATTAATGGGGATTTAGCTCAGTGGCTTAAGTGCCTGCCTGGCAAGCACGAGGTTATGAGTTCGATTCCTGGTACCAAAAAAAAAAAACCCCAAAACAAACAACCCCCCAACCCCCACATAATTAATTACATTACATATAAATGAGAAAAATATACCAACTAAAACAGATTAGCAGAGTATTTTAAAAATATGACTCAACTCTATGGTGTCTATAAGAATCTCACTTCAAATATAATATAGATAGATTGAAAATAGAAGGGGATAAAAGAACATATCATGCAAACATTTATTTATTTATTTTTGGTATCAGAAATTGAACTCAGGACCTTCTACTTGCTAGGCAGGTGCTTATACTGCAGACCCCATGTAAATGTTAATAAAGAAAATATGAGTGACTAAATTGATATTAGATGAAGAAGGATTCAGAGCAAGGAAAGTGGTCAAAGACCAAGGAACACTGTATGATAAAAGGGTGCATCTACTAAGAAGACACAGGAGTCCAAATTATGAATACACCACACGTTTGAGTTGTAAAATAACATGAAGCAAAACCTTACAGAACTGAAAGGAGAAACAGATAAATTTATACGAATAATTGGAGATGTTACATTTTCTCTCGACCACTGATAGGACAATCTGACACAAAACCAGCAAGGATCTAGAAGAACCTAATGGTAACATCAAACAAGATGGCACGGTTGGCATTTATATAGTCCTCACCCTACCCTCAACAGTAGAATACTGTTCTTTTTAAGTGCCTGTAGAGGATGCACGAAGACAATTTCTAGGATCCAAACCCAACCTGAACAAACCTGAAAGAATTGGAAATTATAGAGTGTATCCTTTGACCACACCTAAATTAGACTGTTATTACCAGAAAGATAACAGGAAACTCCAAGGACTTAGGAACTGAAGGCTACATTTCTAAATAATTCATGGATCAAAGAGGAATCCTCAAAGGGAATTTTTAAAATGCGTATAATTGAGTGAAAGTAAAAGCAGAACATATCAAAATTTATGGAACAGAGATAAAGCAGTGCTGGGAGAGAGTTATAGTAGCAAATGCTCATGTCAATAAAGAAGAAAAGTCTGAAATCAGTAGTCTAAGATTTTAACTTAAGAAGCTAGAAAAAGAAGAAAATAGACGTGTATCACACACGAGGAATGAAGTAAAGATCAGAAGAGACATCAGTGAAAACTGTAAGTAAAAACTATAGAGAAAAATCAGTGGAACACTAAGCTGGTTCTTTGTGAATATCAATGAAATTGACAAATTTCTGGCAAAACTGACAAAAAAAAAGACAAAAGAGAAAAAGAAAGAAGACCCAAGTTGACATCATTGTGAATGAGACAAGGAAAGATCATGCAGACATCAAAAACCTAACAAGGGACTATTAAAAACTAGTCTACACATGTAAATTTGATAATGTAGATGAAACAGTAATTCATAGAAAAACACAGACTGCCAGGCAGCATGAAATTGAAAATTTGAATAGCTCTAGAACTGTTAAGGGAATAGAACATACAATTAAAATATTCCTAAAATGAAATCTTGAGGCTCAACTAGCTCACCAGAGAATTCTACCAAACCTTCAAAGACGAATTAACAACAATTCTGCACATTTTCTTCTTGAAAGTGAAACAAGTGGGAACAATTCCCAGTTCATTTAAGAGACCAGTTTTACTCTGATAACAAAATAAAAACAGTACACAACAGAGAACTACAGACCAATATAGTATTATTCATAGATAAAAAATTTCCATCAAAATATTAGAAAGCAGAAATCAGCAATATGTAAAAAGAATTAACTACTATGATCAAGTGAAGTTGGTTCTTGGATACAAAGCCGGTTCAGTATCTGAAACCCTGTCCATTTAATCAAATTTTATTAACAGTATGAAGAAAGAAAGTCACATGATCACATCGATAATACAAGTATTTGAAAATTCAAAGCCAGTTCATGAAAAAAAATCCTCCTCCAAAACTGGAAATGGAGAGAAACTTCCTTAACCTGGTAAAGATAGCTCCAAAAAACTTAAAACATTACACTTAATGATGAATGTCTGACTGCTTTATCTCTAAGGTAATACTATTATTCAACATAGGACCCAAAGTTCCAGACAGTGGAATAAAAGAGGAACACAAAAAACATTGAGATTGGAAAAGGGTCACTGCTAGTTTAAGGCCAGTTTGGGCTACGTCGTGAATTCAGAGCCTGTTTGGACTACATAGTGAGACCCTGTCTCAAAAAACAAAACAAAGCAAAAAAAAAAAAAACTGCCAAAGAACTAAAGTAAGTAAATTTAGCAAACTTTCAAGATACAAAATATACTTTAAAACCCTGCTTATTTCTGCATACTGGCAGCCCATGAAAATTAGAATTAAACATGTTGAATTACTTGACATAAATCTAACAAGATATGTACAGCTCTGTTGTATAAATTTCATAATATGAATCAAAGAAATCAAAGCTCTAAATAATTGAGGAAACATGTTCATGATCGAAAGACTCAAATAGTGCCTATGTGAATTCTCAAACCAATACATGGTTTTAACATAATTCTTCAACTTCACAAGGCATTTTGTAGGAATAGACCATATTATTCTAAGATTTACATGGGAAATTACAGAAACTAGAATAGCTCTAAGTAGTCCTGAAGAAAAAAAGTGGTCACAGTCACTGTACTTCATTTTATGTCTTACAGCTCAATAAGCAATGTATATGGAGAGAGAGCCAGGTCAGTGACATATGACAGAGAATGCAGAAACTGTTGCACGTACGGCCAGCTGATTTTTGACAAAGGTGCAGGGCAGTTTAGCATAGGAGTGGGAGTCTTCAACAAACATTGCCAGAGCAGTTGGGTATCCTTTGACTCTAAAATGAACCTTGACCTGATTCTTGTATCTTACACAAAAGTTAGCTCAAAATGAATGAAAGAGTTAAATGTCAAGCTGTAAAGTCAATAAGAAAAAAACAACAACAAACAAACAAACAAAAAAATATGCCTGGACATAGACCTTGGTTTATAATAGATGAGGTCTTCCCCCTGGAAGCACGATCCATAATAAGAGAAATTGGTAAGTTGGATTTCATGATATAGATTCAAAACTTGTGCTCTGCTAAAGACTCATTATAAGGATAAAAGGACAAGCAACAGACTGTGATATCTTTTTGCAAATCAGATACATGACAAAAGTCTCATCTAGAATATTGTAAAGAACTCTGAACCCCAACAATAAAATCAATGCGAATTTAGAAAATGGCCAGAAGATGCGACAAAGCATTTGACTAAATGAAATAATAGCAAAGAAGCGCATGGAAAGATGTTCAGCATCATTAGTCATTTAAAAAGAAGACCACAATATCCCTACACATCTTTTAGAAAACTTTGTTGGGAATAGCCCCAAGCCAGAAACAACTGAAATATCTTACAGTAAGTAAATGGTTAAAATTACGGCTTGCTAATAACACAGTATTACTTAGCAATAAAAAGCAACTAACTATTGATGCACTCATCACCTGGAATGGAGCATGCTGAGTGAGAAGCTAATGGTTACACATGGCATGATTCCACTTAACATCCCATAATAACAAACTTACAGAATGAAGAACAGATTCATGGGTGCCAGCGTTCACGGATGGTGGGAGAAAGGGGTGGGTCTTTTGTAAGTTTTGTGGTGATGGAAGAGTTCTGTATCTTTATTTGCTGGTGGCTACAGGAAAGTGCATGTGTGATTAAGGGTGGCAAAGGACTGTGTATTGACATTGCACTGATGTGGTTTTTTGTTATAGTAGTGTACTGTAGTAGGTACCTAAGATAGAACTATTGGGGCAAACAGAATGCAGAATACGTGAGATTTCGCTGTACAACCTTTGCAACCTCCTTTTAATTCAAAATTATTTTAAAGTAACTTTTTTTTAAAAGTTACTTTTAAAAGAATGATACTTGGTTTATGTTGTTTGTGCTGCCTTGTATATCTTAGTTTTAGTTTCAACTATTTCTATTTTTCTTCCATAGTGCTAGAAGAATTGAAGTAGTATGAGACAAAGACATAGAAATGAAGCTAATGATAATGTAGATGAGGATTAATAATCATTTCTGTACCATATTGATTATATATTACAACAAAATAGAGTTAGTCTAACATTGTCCCATATTTTTCTGGTAAATACAGCATTATTCTGTTGTAATCTTTAAAAAGATCATCACCATGACTATTACAGTAAATATATAGCAACTTGTAATATACATACAGTCTATCAGCAAACTAAGAGTAGAGGGGGCTTCCTCTACTTGATAAAAAAACCTCTATAAGAACGTTTTGTGCTAATATTGCTTAGGCAAGATATCATGCCTCTGTTCTGTACTCTGAATAACTACTATGAAAACGACAATACACAATGTATCAACTATTGTAACTGTCGTACTAATGTGTTTTGTAACTTGGTTTCATTGTTTATTTTTTCTTCTCCTTAACATAAAATAAAACAACAACAACAAAAAACTTAGAGCTAACATCACACTTAGTGTGGGGAAACTATAACTTTCTTGCTAAGAGCAAGACCCAGGCAAGAATGTCCCCTCTTGTCATCATAGTCCCGAAGGCTGCTAATGCTGTTAGGCTGGAGAAGGGAACAGGGGGAGTACGGCTTGGGAAGGAGGCTTCTGTCTCATTCACAGGCGCTGAATGAGCCTTTGGGTTCTGCAGCCAGTGCTGGCTGGCTTTTTGTTAGGTTTCCCATCCGCAGACACCAAAACGTTTTTTGTCATACAAAATAATCACCAACTTTTTCGTCTCTTCTGTTTTCTTCATATTCATTGTGACTCCGTGTCTTCTAGATTTTCTTTATTGTTACTGGGTTTCCAGAGGTCTAGGTAAAAGAATATTAAGTTTAACATATTATGGCCATCTCAGTTTCATGCTATTTGTAGTTTTGGTCAACAGTGTCTTTGTTGCCCTTTTGTAAGTCCTTAATAAACTTATTTTTAAAAACATGGTATGAACAGGTAGTCAACAGGTTGGTGACTACAGCTAACCTAACCGTTTCAGACCCACCCACTGCCTTTGGGATACTAGTAGTTATATTCAGCCCGTTTTGCCTTACCTGTGGTTAAAGCTCAGGCATCCCGAGTCATTTGTAAGATTAAGGTTTATACTCTTTTCCTTTATTTCCTGTCACTTCCCTCTAGCCTGACTTTTCTGTTTCACTGTGCTGCCACAAGCATGTGTAAAACCGATGGTTTATAAAATGAGCCTCTGAGACTGGTGATGTGTTGCTTCCCGTCTTACAGTACCTTCACATGGGTTCTGGACAGAGTTCAGCCTACTAAGCCAGCCTGTGCAGCCCTTCCTGACCACCTCTCTTACTTTCTGTTGATTCTCAGCCGGGCCCCTCCACCCCAACCCAAGGCCCCGCCCCACGCCCCGCAGGGGCTGCAGCCTTGTTGAGCCTTGGTCTTGATGGCCTGCGTGTGGTGTTTTACCCTCCTCCCCGGGTGCCTTCTTCTCCCTTTCTTCCTCACTTACCGTCCTACCTCTCCTCCCTCATTGTTGTCTTCTCTTGGAAGCCTCACTTGCTTTTCTTTTCTCTGATCTAAATTACCTTTTGCTTCTGTTTGTTTAGTTACTCTGACTTACCTGTTGTACCATTTATTCAGTTGGGCAGTGGTTTTCAGTGATACTCCTGTGCCTCCTTCAGCAGCCTTCAGATTCCTTAAATGCCCAAACATGTGAGAGGTGATCGAAATCCATGGTGTGTGCGTAAACAAAAGAAAAACAAATTGATTACCATAAAAGAGAGGCTTTAATCCCCCTCAAAGTACCCTCCTTGCCCCATTGGTCCCGGCCCTTTTTAAGAAAGGTATTTCATGCTAGTTTATTTAGGGGTGCTGTTTTCACTCCTCAGTGCAGTTTATGCATTTCTCATACGCTTCTTTGCCCGTGAGTCCGTCTGCTTCTGAAGGGTTAGTGTCATCTTTACTGCCAACTTCTTCAGAACCAGAGTCACTGGCACTCGCTGGAGCTTCTGCCAGGGCTTCTTCAGTTTCCGTTACTGCTGATGGAGGAGAATAGGGCTCGCTGGCAGAGTTCACACCGAAGGGCCAGACCCGTCGCGCTGTTTTCAGTTTTGTCCCAACTTCAGGCTGATCGTAGTAAACATCTCCCAAAGCTTTTGGTGCAAGGTTGTGAGTTTCCGCTGTCTCAATACCATGACTTGTTGCTGTCCATTCATGTTTCTCTGAATTTAGGTGCTAGATGCAGAGCAGGTCCTGTGCAAAGCCTGCCCTCAGCTGCCAGGGCCACACACTCCCAGCCACTCACAGTGCCTTGTTTTCAGGGGTACTGAGGGGTGCTGTGCTGGGCTTCCATCACCAGGCCAGCGGGGCTGGGCCGTTCTTGTCATTTTCTGAAGTGGCTCTGTAAGTCCGCTTTCCGATTGTCTTTATACAGTGTGGACAAAAGCACAGCGAGTACTGTTGCTGAGTCCCACCCAGCTAAACAGGCCGGCTCCTAAAACCATTGTGATGTGTCCTCTTTCACCTTATTCACCCGATCTGGCACTGCGTGACTTCTGGCTCTTACGCAAAGTCAAAATGACCATGAAAGGTAGATGTTTTGAACTGAGTCGGGATATTGAGGCAGCCACAATGGTACAAGTAACGACACTTACAAAAGAGGACTTCCAGAACTGCTTCAGAAAGTAGCAAAAATGAGAGGAAAACTGTGTTTAAAGAGATTGTATTTTGAAAGAAATTAATGACAATGTGTCTTTCCCGGTAATATATTTTTAAAAAGACAACATTCACTGTATTTTTTTTTTTAAATCACATTGTGTACTTTCTTATTTTTATTTGGTGGTGCTGGGGATGAAACCCAGGACCTTGAACACTCCAGCCAAGCCCTCTACCACTGAGCTACATCCCTGGTCCCTAAGCAGAGTGGCTGTGAGTAATTTAGAAGGGAACAGAAGGAGACAGTGTACAGGATGTGCTTTGAGATTGTGAGTCATCTGTGAGTCTGAGCTACACTCCCAGCGTCAGAGAACAGTGCACTGTGGACCTAAAACCGGCAGAGCCCTCCTGCTCCTCCCAGTGTCCCTGCTCTCCCAGGGGCACACCTGCTGGTGAGCAGGTACTTTGCAGTCAGGGAAGATTTGAGAAAGAGTGTTGTACCTTTGTGTTTCCTATGTTCTTTGAAATATTTGAGAATTTTTCAAAAACATGAACACATTTCTTAGGTCATATTAAAATACTGTTAAAATTTAATCAATACCAGACGTTTAGCTCCATCTGCTACTATGGTATAAACTTGTTAAAAACATTTTAAAATAAGTGTTTAAAACTGCCTTGCCCTGGAGGCGTTTTCTTGTGTTTTGGAATCAGGCTACCTTTGACTTGGGCAGCTTTGGTGGTTGTATCCTATACTGATTGGCTTGTGATCATTGCCTCTGTGTCCATGGTCATTAGAAGTGGGCATCTATTAATCGTCTATTTATACAGTGCCCTTACAGCACTCTGTAAAAGAGAATCGTATGGATATATTTGCTGCTCCTTAAGAACTTATTTTCATTTTCAGTTCCTCTGACACAGACATTTTTAGAGCACCTGTAGTATGAGAATAAAAATATTAAACCAGGCCACAAATGGACAGTGAGATAGTTTACATCAGCATTAGAATATTAGGTTTTTCTAACAAATGCAAGTAAGGACTTAAACCTAAGTGCAATGGACTATAGTTTTAATTGAATTATTTTTCATCTAAATATAACAGTGTCAAGTTTTCATCTCAGGTGGATTTAAGAATCCAAACCAGAGAAATAGAATAAATGGATTCACTATGGAATTGAATGGCATGAGTTGAACTTGGGCCTACAAACCTAGAACTTTAGAGTTTTAACCTTTCTTTGGCATAATCTCTTTGTGGCCTTGGGCAACTTCTTCACAAAAACAGAAAACAGACAATCAAAATGAAAATGACAAAGGTGTGGAGATCTAGCTTTTAAAGCATTTGGATCCGAGAAGAGCCTCCTAAGTGGTTGTTTTTCCCAGCTCTTTAGCAATTCTGCTTTAAACCCAAGTTCTCTGTCTTTTATATTCTGTCTTTTGCTGCATTTATATCCAGTTTCCTTACAAAGACATACCATGTCCTTTGGAAGCAGATTTTATGAAGTAATAGATGTATAGGGCTAGGATTTGAAAAAAATACACAAAGTAAAACTCCTTTTTCATATCTATAAAAGACATTTCTGTGATAAATTTATTGTTCACTAAGTCATTAACCTCACTTCCTAGTAAGAGGCATCAGGGAGGAATGGCTCATGTTCACTGACACTTGACTCACATGAATGTAAGAGATGTTGAATTCATGTTTGTGGTTGAAATAATTACTCCCTGGATTACTTACTAGAGAATAACCCATATTTTGCATGAGTTTAGGGGAGAAGTAAGGTTAGTTATTTGCCCGGTAATCCAGGGGTTTGACCTACAATTTTTAGATGGGAAGTAGACAGACATTTTTTTTTTTAAGGGACTTCATTTAAAGCAGTTTTAGGTTTGCAGCAAAACTGAGAGAAAGGTACAGAGATAGCCCCCCTCCTTTCTGCTCCTGTACATGCATAGCTGCCCCCATTCCCAAAGTTCCCCACCAGAGTGGTGCCTTTGTTAAAACTGAGGCACCCAGGTTGGTTTTGGCACACCATTATCACACAAAGTCTGGTTAAGTTTGGCCTGAGGACGCCTCTGTACCTGAGTCCTTATATAAGGAACTGCAACCCGACAGAACAGAAAGAGACTGAAAGAGTAACTTATTAGTAAACTTTGTTAGCATTCTGTCACTGTGGCAGAATACCTGAGATAATCAATTTAAAACCAAGAAAGATTGATTTTGATTCACAGTTTCAGAGATTTCTGTCCTTGGCCAGTTGGCCCCAATGCTTTGGGCCAGTACATCATGGCAGACCATGGTGGAGGAGGTCTCTTCATCTCACAGTAGCTGGGAAGCAGAAAGGAAAATGGAAAGGAGCAGGGCCAGCGACCTCTGCTCCCATTATCTTAACCCCCTCCACCTGCTGAGAATCTCCCCTCCCCACCCCCACAGCCACACCGTGGGCTGGGGATGAAGTTCCAACACTTAGGCTTTGCAGGAGGGTTTCAAGATCCAAAGGACATCCAGCACATCTTTTGTAACGCAAAGCTGAGTCCCAGCCAATTGCAGCGGTTGAGCTTCAGTCAGTTGCTGAAGGCCAGGTGAGGAGACTGTTCAAATACAGCAGGTGCTGAGCTGTAACCGTTCTGGCTGTCTCTGAACCTCACTTGCTTGTTCTGCCACGCGTGCTGTGTGGCGCAAGCTGTATGAAATTCTGTGGACCTGTTCTGGTTCTGCAGGCTGCCTGCTTCTTGAATTATTCCTCAGCTCTGTTGAATTTAATTTGCCTAAGGGTTTAAATTTGAGTAGTCTGTAGTTTATGTCAGCTTCATTTTTGGTGCTGTACACATTCTAAATGTTTGGACAAGTGTGTGGGGATTCTGCACCCACCATATAGGATCTGTCATCACAGCCCTCACAGGTGTCTGCTCTGCATACTCATTACCCCCACTCTTCCTCAGCTTCTGATAGCTTCTGATCGTTTTACCGTCTCCATAGTGTTACTTTTTCCAGAATGTCATGGAGCTGGAATCACACAGTATGTAACCTTTTCAGATTGACTCTCACATCTCCTTGTATCCTTAGAATCAGTTTGTTGCTGTCTACTGCAGAAACATTTCTCTATATTTTTTCTGATCCTAATATTAGTCAGAGACAAACTTTGTGAATATATTTTACTGCCCTTTGGGGTAATGAAACAATGTGTGAATGATTAGCTTTTGAATTTTGAGTAAATTATATTTGCAAATCTGTTTTAGCAGAACTAAAATATACTTATTTTCTTTTTCTAATGTTATGACTCATATTCATAACATCTAGGAAGATAAGTTATTCTGGAAGCATTTACGCTATTTTTAGCCATTATCCCAATGACACACTGTGATCTTTAAAACACATTGTGATTATTATTCTGGTTACTAAGCATTCACAGGTATCAACTGAGTTCACACGGGGCTTTCACACACAATATAGTGTTATGTTAGATTATGGAAAGCATGTAAAGTTGCACTCAGCGGGTTATGGTTACATTACTGAAGTTTAAAAAGATGATAGGACAAATGGGCTTTATTATGACAGTTGTTATGGTACATGAATGTTTTAATAGTGCCCTGGTTTTAAATTAATTTATAACTAATTCCCTTTGGAAGTTTTGAAGGACAAAAATCTGGATTAAGATTAGAATTAACTCAAGCTAAACACATCTGTTGTTTCAAAATCAAGAATTAAAAGACACTTTTTATCTAATTTTTAAAAAATATTTTGTATATGGATATTCTAACTACATTTAAAATACTTTTTTAAAAGGCAGAGGGCAAAGTTGAAATATAAGAAAATTTAATATTAGTGAATTTCTTTTAAGATGACTATTTCAGTAATTCAGTACTAATAATTAAATAGTTAGGTTCATGAGCATCTGTTTTTATAAGCCACGGGTAGTATTTTGTTTTTATATAAGGTATCGTGGTAAATGTGATCGTTACCTTAAGTAGAAGACATCCTTGAGTAGTTAGACATCAGGTTTTTAAAATGGTATTTTGATAACCTAAGGAAACAAGCCTTTTGAGGAAAGCACCCTATTTGTGACTGCATGAACAATATATACCTTTATTATTATTCACAGATTGAATAAATGCCATATATATATATATATAAAATCTGATTCATCTTTATTTCTAAAAAGAAAAATCATTGCACAGTGACCTCCCTGTATTGCATTCATAGCGGTATTTCTCTTGCCTTTCTGTTCAGCTGTTGGAGTCCCCTGTGACCTTGGGTGCCTTTTCTGGGGGGCGACTGTGACGGCTCCTGATGCGCTGCATTTTCTGGTCGCTTGCCCGTTGCCCGCCTCTGGGCTCATCGTCCCCCTTATGCTGACTTAGGCAGGATTTCTTCAGTCTCTTATCTCGGGGCTTTGATGCATATGTTCTGAAGGTGGCCACAGTGACTTTGGGTCGCAGCAGATGGTAAACCTTCAGGCCGCCACCGGCTATACTGGTGTTAAGTTGGAAAGTTGACGTTTGATGAAGAATCGGTAGTGCATATGAAAGCGTTTTCACTGCTGAAATATCTTTTAATTAAAAAATTAGCATACCCAAACCTTTTGCAAATGTCTAGGCATTTAAGGAAAATTAAAATGAGTTGTTTTCTTATAAAGTAATTATTTACCAACTTATATTTATGTTCCTTATTCTTCCTAACCTGGATTTTTCCTTCCTAACCTGGATTTCTATCCCACTTTGGCAGTAGTTAAGAAAACTAACATAGCTAAATAAACTGAAATCGGAGATATTTTTAGGAGCTTGGATAAATATCTAAAGTATACCTTAAATTATTTGGGGGGGGGTTAATTACAAAAAAGAATCATAGATTTGGGATGCTGTCTCCATATAGTCCTGATAGATTTGGTCTGTTGTCTTCGACCTTTGAAGATATTTCTGAGTTAAATAGAAGCCTGAAAACCTCAACCTGCCTGAGAGAGACATTTCACTTTGTTGTGAGTTACCTGGTGAGTCCTGGCTTTCCCGTCCACTCCCAAGGCAATACCCGTTTAGAGTGTTTACTTCGTGATGATGTGCTACGTTGGGAGCTCCAGCACAAATAAAGCACTGGCAAGATTCCCAGGTGCTTAGTTTTGGTTTTTGCTGTTAATCACGTTGAACTCTAGAGGTTCCCTTTATGCTTTTTGGTACTGAAAATAGATTGCTGAGGGTGGCAGGGGACAGTAACCTTTAGGCTAGCGTTGTAAGTGCCCATGTCAGGTTTCACCTTCCAGACTTCACTTATCATCAGGGAAACAACTTCTGTGAAACCAAGAATAGATTGGCTTCATGGCATAGCGCAGGAGAAGCCTGTGCACAGTCTGTCACGCTGGCGCTCTTGCCTCTGCACCTCCTGATGGACCAGAGCTGCAAGCGCAGTGTCCTTTGCTTTGGGAGTCACTGTGTGGTGGTACTGGGAACACACCGGCCGCCTGATGCCTGGCGGTGAGCGAGACCCCATGGGGAGGGTTGTTGGTGTTAAAGGTCACGTAACACTGATCTTTCCTGGTAGCCTCATGTTTATAAAGGGTGCCTTGTGAGAATAAGATGTGGAGTTAAAAACACATTTTTGACTCTCATAGGAATACAAAATGAATTTTTTTAAGAGCAGAAACATGAATAACATTTGATATCATCAGATGGTATTAGGGGTGGAAAGCACAGTGTTAGGAGTCTCATGCATTGTTCAAATCATTTCTGCAGAAAGATAACATTACCAGCTCTTACAGTGCCAACGTGAGGTTAGTTAATGCTCATCAAATAATAGTTAGGTATGGGCCAGTTTTCAAAGAGAGTACAGTAAATGCCATCTTACTCATCTGCAACTCTGTTAAGAAAACCTGTCTTCTGTGCAGAATGGAGCTTGTAGGTTTTCTTCTGTGGCTTGTTTATTGTGTTCACCTGTCCTTTCCAGGATGGTGATTTAGTTGTAAATTCCCAGCAGTGGAACTTACACATCTGAAGTCCCATTCCGCTTACATCCAACAAACACGAACAGTACCCTGACACCAAGAAGGGACAGACCTTGTTTGTCAAGTACAACCATCCTGAAGACTTTTCTTAAACATTCTGTCAAACTTTTGTTAATTGTTCTGGAGTACAGTGAATGGCCTTCAAAACAAAGACAGATGTTCCTCATATTAGCCAGGTCCTTTCCTCTCTCTCTCTCTCTCTCTCTCTGTCGCTCTCACTCTCGCTCTCGCTCTCGCTCTCGCTCTCTCTTTCACTTCAGAACTTTCAGGTTTCCAGGGACAACATTTAAATTAAATACCTATAAAGCTTCAGGAATGACTGGGGTAGCAGTCAGTTCCCAGCTGCAGGAGACTCCTTACGATCTTTGTGCATGCAAGTATAAGACCTCCCCACCATACTCACTGCTGTATCCTTGTAATAGCTATTGCTTTCCTTTTCTTGAATTTTTTTCTGTTTTACAGACCTAAAAAAATCATCATTTGATGCTTTTGGTGTACTTTCTGCACCCTGTCTTTGCAGAGTGGTATCTGGTTTCCTATTAGGTCTACTTTATTCTGGTTAACAAAAAAGACTCAGCCCTCTAATGTGTTGGAACTTTTCCTGCTACTGTTGGGAAAGGAAAGTGGTTAGTTTCACTGTCAGGGCAGCACTGATGATCAGATGAAGCTGGTCCTTAAGAATAAGCTGTCTGCCCTTGTTCCCTGTTGGGAGCAGTCCCCCTCTCTCCGGCATGGACAAAGATAGAGTAAGCTCTTCTGTTAGACCATATGCTAATATGGTGCTGATAAATAAGTGTGGAAAATGAAAGGGAGAAATACATTAATTGTATTCATTCAGTAAGGTATACTGTGCAAGGTAATTATTTCATGACAGTTTTAGTTTTAGTACTTGTTTTATCGTGAATTGAAAGATGGTTTTAGGAGCCTTTTATTGGAAAGACAATTGTATCAAATTAGTACAAATTAGATTTTTGTCTTTACAAAGGTGAGCAAACCCATGAGCAGTTTTTAAATTGACATGTTCTAGTCTACCAATGAACAAATTCTGTTTGAGGGTTAAAGAAGCTATCATTTTGTCCTTTATGCTGACAGCTTCATTACACATTGGCCTACTGTTGGCATTTACAAAAATGTTTGCTCCTTACGATCTTTGTGCATGCAAGTATAATATTAATGCAGCGCCATCGCACTGTTCATTAAGAAATGACTTTAAATGAGGTTGAAGCGTGTAAATTTAGAAAGATACAGATGTTAAATGCAGTCGTTTCTCTTTGTGTACAGCTGCATGGCTAATAATTTCCAAGTGGCTAAAGCTCTTGTTAGCAGGAGTGCTGGTGTGTTAAGAATGGCTCTATAAATAACTTTAAGAACTGAAGTTGAAGGTGCTTCTTTTAAAGACTATTGTTAACTAAACATTATTGCCAAACAGATGGAAAGCATTCACCAGCCTGATGTTTTTAGGTCTAATTATATTATCACCAGCCCTGTACGGCTCAGTTGAAGAGGTGTATCCAGAGGCCAATTTATAATCATTTAGCCAACACCTGTTTGGGAGAAATTGACAGTCAAAGGGCACATTTTAAAAAATCACATATGTTCTTGTGTTTATTGCCTCAATGTGAATGGCATCTCGTTGCAAACAAACTTGGTAGGAGAAGAAAGAAAATGTAGATAACGCCGCACTTTCCAGCCCTGTTTATCCATCTTAATTTGGCCTTTTTATCTGATCTGCTTCATGCTTCATGGCTAAGTGAGGCCAGCAAAGAGATATCATTCCTGATTTATGCTGGGGTGTTCTGTTCAGTCAGTTGAGATGCTTCATTTCATCGTATAGCTTCAGTGCCTTGTGCCCGATGAGATGCTTCCTATTTCATACGGCCGTGTCGTAGTCAGGTATCATTGGCTTTCTGGTGAGTGATCTCGAAGAGTCACAACTTGATGTCAGAATAAATGAGACTTAAGGAGCACTAAATATTGGCCCAGATTCAACAGGTGTTCCTCGAGCCTGCCTCTGCAGAGAGCACTCACGCTGCATTAACTTCACTTTCAAGGTTTATATTCTCCGACGTGCCTCTGTGCTGCGGAGGTTTAAGCTTTATGGCGTGTAGCTCAAAGGGCAGCTAAAGAGAGAATAAGCCTGTCCTCTCTGAAAACAATAAAAATCCAAACCTTTCTTTGGACAGACGATCTCACTAATACTTTAGTTATAGCATTTATTCCTTCTTCTGTCTTGCCTTCACAACGGAAAGATTTTTCTGTAAAACCCCATTTCTTTTCACCCCTTACTAACTCAGGGTAGTCTAGCTCCCGTCTTCAGCAGTTCACTGCATAAAGCAGTGCTGCCTGGGGCCTCCTCCCCGCCCCAGTCCGCGTGGTGTCTAAGTCTTAGGGGTTTGGAAAGAGGACAGCTCAGTGGAGTATTTTTCTGAAGTTGGACTCGCTGTGTTTTCATGCTTTTCTTTGCATTTTTCTCACTACACATTAGATTGTTCTCTGATCCACCCACAATATTCCAACTATGTGTAATTTTCAGTCCTCAGAGGTAGATAGTACTGTTTTCACATGGCATAGCTTGGCAGCTAAAGAGGAAGGCATCTGGGGCCGGACTGCCTTGTTTAAATTTTACCTCGACCACTTCCTAGTGTTGTGAGCAGGGTAAGTCAACTTTTATGTTCATTTCCTGCTTTTCAAAATTAGAATAAAAGATACCTACTTGTTTGGTTATCGAAAGTATTATGTGGTTTCATTCTGTAAGGCCCAGCACAGTGCCTTGGAATAAAGGAACGGTGCCCGTAGATACACTTCATGCCTTCGTCTTTTGTCCCGTGGAAAATGCCCAAATATAGATGTTTAGCCCTGCCTTATTCTCTTAAGCTTCATTCCCATATTGCCATCTAACTTTTAAACATTCGGAACTGGACTCCCTAGCTACATATTTTTGAACGTTAACTATGTCTGAACAAAGCATTATGCGATAGAAGAAATAGTGTTTTTGCTCCACTGCTCTCCTAACAGATCACTGCCAGTTAGCTGCCTAAGACAGCCCAGTGTGTTATCTGAAGGTTCTGGACACCACAAGTGTGAGATGAGTTTCACTGGTCTGCAATCAAGGTGTTACATGTCTTACTGGAGTCTCCAGAGAACCTGCTTTCCAGCTCCTTTGAGGTGTTGGCTGAATTCTGTTTCTCTAGCTGTAGGTCTGAACACAGCTTCCTTACTGGCTGTCAGCCAAGTGCTGACCCTTCCTCCTCCAAGTTCCTTGAGTCCTTTCTCATGCTTGCGCTGTGTTCCCAGATGCCTCCCTTTGGGTTCTTGCTTTAGAGTCTCTAGATTTCACAGCCAACAATCACATACCCATCTTATACTCTGATCTCTGATTTACCTACCTGCCTTTCTTCTGGCAGGAGATACATTTCTGCTTGTAGGTGTTGATGCAGTTATTGTAACCTATCAAGATAATCCAGGGTAGTTTATTCTAAGTACATCTGCAGAGTCCTTGAATCGTATCTGCACAGAGCTTGAAGTCTGGCTGGGTGATGGACATGTGAGCAAATCAAACCAATTTAAAGGACTAGAGATATCACAAAGGAAGTCAGTACTGTATTAAGTAGGAGAATAAAGGAAGGAAGCTGCCAGTGGTGTGGAGAAAGAGAGGGACATTTGCACGGAACGTGGAGAGATGCGTACTTGTCTGGTAAGTGGGTAGGAGGACATTCCAGAGAGAGGCAACTGTAACAGTGATAATAATCATCCCTGGCTGTGGTTTTATATGGTCATCTCACTGAATCCTCACAAATGGTACATAGTATTAGCTGCTATTATTGCTTCTACGCTTTATGAAGCTTCAGTGTCTTCAATGTGTAGAATAGGAATGGTGAAGTTATTTAATCATGTTGTTGAAGGGATTAAGGTCGTTCTACATGGTTAACAAGTAGTACAGGCTTAAAATGTGGTAGGTGACAGTGTAGAGGGTGGTGAAGAGAGGTGCCTGGGAGAATTGACTTGGTCACTGTCTCTGAATGTAGGAGATGGGGACCTCAGATGACTTAGTTTAGGGCTTGTATGGAGGAGGGCATCATTCAGTACCTTGGAGTAGGAACAGGGTTTCGTGGCTGCCTTTGTGCTACAAAGGGCAGATTGAAAAGCAGCAACTGAGACTGCACGGGCCCGCGAAACCTCCAGTGTTTCCCATCTGGCCCTTTGCTGAAAAGTTTGCCAGCCTTTGCCACAGTATGTAGAAATAAAAATGAAAAAGATATGCAGTAGGGTAATTTCTTAGCTCTGTTTTCTCTCGGCCATCAAGCTGGTGTGTGACAGTTCGGGAGTGGGGACAGAGTGTGAGATTATGAAAGGTTTACAGAGTTAGAGTCTTCCTGTCAAGAGAGGTGAGGAGCTGTGTGATCTAACTTACGTGTGAAAAAGAAAACCTTGGCTGTATTTTGAGATGAGGCTGCGAGGTGACAAAGACAGAAGCCAGGAGATCAGGTGGGAAGCCATTGCCCCGGTGAGGAAAGACTTGGTCTGAAGTGGGGCGCTGAGTTCATTCTGGATACATTCTGGGGATAGAGCCGATGGGATTTGCTGATGGTGAGGAGTTAGGGATGTTGAGGCAGAGCCGAGAGCCTCGGTTACTGAGCCCACAGGACGGCAGGTGGCTACATAGGAGGTTTCAAGAAGAAAGTTGAGACTTGAGCAGTTTTTAAAAACTGCTTCCTCTTCATCTTCTCAGTTCCGTGAAGAAAAAATTCTTTAACATGTTCTCACCTGCTTGAGCCACTGGAGGGACATCCACGATTGTCCCACCAGGCAGCAGCTTGTACCACCTGATGGGACTGTTCCATGCTTCATTGTGGGACCATCATGCATGTACCCCTGAGGCTCAGAGCTGCCTGGCAGTGAGACATCTGAATTATGTCCATGTCGTGAACATGTTATATTCCCTTTACTTTTAAGAAATGCATTTTTAGTGTAGCAAAAGCATGGCACCTTTAGAAAAGACATCATTATAAAGTATTTTAGATGAGACTTTTGATCCTGTGATTTTTGACTTTTTAAAAAAAATCTATTCAGAAATGAATAATTTGAGGGTATTCAATTCTACCCCCCAAATTCTTCATTTCCAAAAGTTGAGTTATTATTTTTTTGTATTATGATTAAATTATTATTAATGTCATTTATATAGGTTTTACTTGTAATGGACACAAGGACAGAACAGACGTTCATCTTAAAAGTAAGTAAGATTTGTATGTTTAATGAATTTTAAAATTTATGTTCAAGTTGTGCTTTTGAAACAAAAGATATTTAATATTTTTTGCATGGGTTGTGAGTGTTGTTTATGGTGAGCTTTAGACCTTTTATCACAGTTAATATATGTGCTGTAGCATACATTTAAAAATAGTTTTATACTACAGAATATGGAGGAAATAATTTGGATAAATGGAAGATCACTTTTTGTAGTTTACATCTCAAATGCATTTCATATAGTTTGTGATGATCATACACTCTTACTTTTGGTTATGACTGCATTTCTTAAGAACTGAAATTTTGTTATTGGTGTTTAGGAAAACATTATCTATAGCTTTGATCTAAATTCAATTTGATTCAGTATACAGAGTAGTTTAATTTATAACTAAAAGAGATAAAAACTCTCAATTTTATAACTTTGTCATTGTTTTTAGAATGGATTGTGATAATACATATTCTAAAATATCCTAACTTAAACATCTCCACAGTATCCAGAAGGTGACTTGATTAATTTTGTTTCATTTTCTGAGGCTTTTTTTGCTGATAAGGCATGGCAGTGGGTCACATTGACATGCACCAAAACACTTTTCCTGTTAAGAATATACTTCAATATCATTGAAGTTTCCCAGGTTTTTAAAAACCAGAGTGACCCCACAAAAATGCACACACTTTGTTCTTTTAGAGGAGACTGTCATAATCTTTGTTCTGTTTTGAAATGGAATTTTAAATTTGCTGGCTTAATCTAGGAATACCTTTTGTGTCTCTGGAATGTGAATTGATCTCACAACATTTCCTGCTTTAAAAGATGTACCTAAGTAAAATAAAACTTAAAAGGTCATAGAGAAATAACTGCGTGTCATCCTGATGACTTAGTTTGAGAGCATCTCTAATAAAAACACTGACCCACGTAATTGATTTTAATGGCAGCTTTGTGGCATCTTCCGTTCTCTGGATTCGCGCCAGATGCCATCAGCGGAGCCTCCAGGGACCGAGGGGCATAGAGCAGCAGATGAGTGGTTTCTCTGAAGCCCGGAGTAACTCGGATAGATTAGTTTGGTTGATAAACACAGAGCACAGCAGGCTCCAAAGGCAGCTGAGGGTACAACTGACCTTTTTGTTCTCTGTCAGGGTCTGAGGAAAAGCAGCGAGTCCAGCAGGAACAGAAAGACCATCATCCCCCGCTGCGTGCCCAACATGGTGTGTCTGCACAAGTACATCGTCTCGGAGGAGTCGGTGTTCCTGGTACTGCAGCACGCCGAAGGTCGGTGGCCCGTCTTCTCTGCCCGGAGCGTGGCACCTGCCACCTTCTGGTTTCTGTAGACAAAATATGTAAACCCCCCTAAGAGACCGTTGCTCGCCCCTCTGCCTGCTCCCTGTGTTGGGTTGTGAGGGAAATGACAAGCTCGGTGAAGGGCAGATTCCACTTAGTCTGCATCCACTCCTTTCCCTAACCGGGTCGTGGGATCTGTCTCCTGTGACAAGGACCTGCGAGTGACTGTGCGCTAAGAAAGTGGGATTTGAAGGGTTTTATTTTGTTCTTTGTTTCTACTAAAAAGATACATTTGTGTTAGGTGACACAAAGAAAAACATCCCCCGAAGAGTTAATTAATTATCTGCTTTTTATAGAAGGCAAGATGTTTGCTTAACATTTGACATTACCTGGCTCTGCAGATCCCAGTCTTTGTGAATACAGCCACTGGCATCCCAGATGGGTACAAAGCAGAGGCACGGGGCTCCTCTGCCTCCCGACCATGAAATTGCAGCTCTGAGGAGAGGGAACAGGTGGCAAAAAATTACTATGTTTTGATTTGGCTTTGCCTGTTAACATATGAATTTAGTCTTTTATTTAGAATCACTAAATATAGCACATAAATAGAAATTCACTATGTATATACATATGTATATATGTAAATATATATATATATATAGCTATTGCTTTTTGGTTCTTTAAAATGGTTTTCTTAAAATAGTATAAAAAATTATTTGGTGTGTTTCATGAAGGTGTTATTATTTTTATATCACCAGGAATAAAGAACTCTGCTTTCCCAATTGGCATAATATCTGAATTTAATGCATTTTCTCGGGAAAAGAAGTCAATGTTTTCTGGAATGAGGCCTCTTATGATAACTAATGCAAGACTTTTGATGGGGACAATAAACTATTAATATTGTTTATTATGAAGTACAGCACAAGATAACTACAGATGGAGGGAAGACCTCCATATGCAGTATTTAATAGGAAATTCAGAAGGGGCTCCGTGGTCTCACAGGTATTAAGAGAGTTAATTGCGTGTGTGAATTGGATAACTAATTCACCTTTGTTCAGACATTATAGACAGCTTTTATCTGAGGATACCAGTGCATTACAGACATTATTGAATTAGAGGTCATGTCATCTGATAGCGAAATACAGCCACCTCTGGTGTGGAACAAAATAACTTGCGTAGTAATAATCCATAATAATTTAGAACAAGGTCAGTAGGATGAATGTAATTATAGTCAATAGTCTATTACCCATGGTGGATTATTCATGTTGGAGATTATCTGGCAATTTTCAATCCTAGCTTCTGTTATTTCTGGCTCTACCTTCCTCTTCTTCCTCTTCCTTCCAAACCACAGTTCTGTTTCTCTTCTTCCCTCTGCTCGCCTTGCCTGATACCTCCTAGGGCTGATTCTTCAGTTGGCTTTAATGTGGTAGAACAGTTTTATTTCTTTATGTCATAGACATAGGACTTTGAGGTTTGTCACTGTTTTAGATCTTCTTTACCAAGACTCTTTCTCATTACCTTTCCTGACTTGGAGTGACCATAGTTTGAATTTGGGAGGGATACTTCTTTCGATTTTCTTCAGGTGAGGTGTCTATGTAATAGAGAACAGCAGAGGGGCCACCTTAGATGATGTCATTTAGGATCTCTCTCTGAGGAGGTGACAGTTAAGAGAAGTTCTGAGTAGCAAGAGAAACAACCATTAAATCCAGTGCAGGGAAAAGAGTGTAAACAAACATGCAATGTTTGATGAGCAAGAGAGGACTCGATTTGGCTGAAGTATAGGAGGGCAAGACACCAGTGTTTGGGAGCAACTGGGAAGCCCACAGAGCCCTGGACAGCAGGGTGAGCCCGGGGCCAGGGCTTTGTCGAGGGACATTGGGAAACCACCGGATAGGATCTGACGTATATTGTTAAAGGTTGTGCTAGTGTTATGTAGGGAGTGAGCTGTAGGACTGTGAGTAGCACATGGATGGTGATGCGTGGCCTTCTGGGGTCCTAGTGCAGAGGCCTTGAGGGTAGCTTTAGTGAGCTCTGTGATGGTCAGGATCCGGGAGAGAAGAATCTGTGCTCATTTCCTTGACTTGGTGTGAACACTGGAAGGAACTGGATGATAAATAGGGTGTTATCGTTATTAGATCAGTGGTACTTGATTAGGAGGATCATGGTCTAGGACTGTCATGTAGCTCATAAAAAGCCACTTTCATATGTGTAAATATTTATTACTGAAAAAGTAAACCTTGAACAATTGTTTCTCCATAATACAGCTGATTGAATATTTATGATTTGTAGCTTTAGTTCCTACTGCTTACAGAAATATTTTTGATTTACATGAGTCTCATAGACTCATTTTCTTTCTATTTTCAGTTAGAAATTTGTTGGGTGCTTACTGGGGAACAGGCATAGTTCTAATGTAGCGTGCACAAAGCAGAAGGACTCGCTTGCATGGAACTTACATTGAATGATAGAGGAGGAACAGCCAATAGGCAAACAAGACTTTCCCTGCAAGTGTTACGCAGAAAAATAAAGGAAGGGGGAAGGAAATGCCAGAGGGGCAGGGGAGTTCGTGTCTTGTGTGGGGTGGTGGCCTTACTGATAAGTTCATTTCAGGGGTTGTACAGGCCACTGTCAGAACTGGCCTTACACTCTGTGTGAGGTCGGAAGCACCTGGCAAGTGCTGAGCAGTGGAGTGACAGCATGGGGCTGTCACATGGAAAACAAGAGCAAGGCAGACAAAGGCAGCAGCAGTGAGACCAGCATGGAAGTTGTAGTGATGCAAGTGAAAATGATGGTGCTTGGACATTGAGTTTGCCCATTTTCTAGTAGTATGACAAAATATCAGAGGCTGGGTAAAGAAAAGAGATTTATTCAGCTTGCAGTTCTGGAGGTTCCAGGCCCTAGTGTCTGAATCTGCCCAGTTCTGGTGAGGACCTTGTGGTGAATGGCATCCTTGCCATGGGAGTGTCTATGAGAGGAAGGGATCATACTGGGGACCAAGCTTCCAAAATGTGAGCATGTGGGGAACAAACTTAGACCAAAGCAGCATTAGTAGTGGTGGTGGAGAGGAATGGTTGTTAGAGTATATATATATATATATATATATATGCTTTTTTGGGGTCTAAATAAATTTTGAAGGCAAAACTGATGATTCTGCCATGCATGACTCCAAGATACTTACTATCTCTGTCTCTGTCTTTCTGTATGTTTTGGTGATACTGAGGATTGAACCCACGGCCTTTGCACTGAGCTACAACCCAGCCCTGTGTGTGTGTGTGTGTGTGTGTGTGTGTGTTCACAGTCTTTACACAGAGTCTGAGTCACTAAATTGCAACTCCTCAGGCTCTTTTCAAACTTGCCATCCTCCTGCTTCAGCCTTCCAGAGTGCTGGGATTACAGGGGCTCACCACCATGTCTGGCTTGGCTCAGATTTTGAAAGAATGGGGTTTCCATTTACCAAGCTGAGGAAAGAGTAGATTTAGAAGGAAAACCAGAATCTGCATTGGAGATGTGAGTTGGAGATCCTCATTAAATATCCAAGTGGTGGAGAAGAAAGTGGGAGGTAACAAACAAGATTTCAGGAGAGAGGTTTATGGTTCCTTTTAGTGAATCTCTTACAAGTGTGTTTGAGGAGGAGGTGAGGGACCAACATATTCGGACAAAGGTGAGCACTTAAGCATCTAGAATGTGGGCCTAGGTCATAATCCTCAGCCAATACTGCAGAAGGTGCGAGTGAGCAGGGGGCGGGTCTAGCACCAGCTGGAGAGGGGACAAAGGAGTGGGTGTGGAGACGGGGCTTGCAGAAGCCTGCGTGTGGGCACCAGACGGGAGCAGGGAAGGAGTTTCCCCCAAGACACACAGACTGAAGTGGCAAAATAATCCCCTTTTTATTAGCTACTTTTTGAAATTATAGAGCTAAAGTAAGCAAATAATTTCAAACTATATAGAGGTATATAAAATTCTTCCTGTTCGCTTTCATGCCCAGAAATAAATACTTTTTAAACACTTGTACTGTGTTTGTCTTCTAACAGTTTTCTGCGTGTAAACATGCACCCCTAGCTGTTTTTGTGTTGTTGTTAATGGTAAGTGGTTCTTCGTACAG
Source organism: Dolichotis patagonum (assembly GCA_004027295.1). Lineage (NCBI taxonomy): Eukaryota > Metazoa > Chordata > Mammalia > Rodentia > Caviidae > Dolichotis > Dolichotis patagonum. The sequence continues at coordinate 221,441 of PVJX010000295.1, read as the reverse complement.
CTTTCTGCTGTAGCTGGTCTAGGCAGGGGCGTCCCCACAGCTCTGTGTTCAGGGAGCCACCTGGGGAGCCAGGCCGTGGGCGCACAGGCTGGCTTGCTGATACGAGTTGTGAGACCTCTTTCCTCATTGTAAAGTAGGAAGTAATAATTAGCTACCTTGTCAGATCAATGCGGGGATTTAATCGCCGGTATGTATCAAGGATTCAGAATCATACTTGGTGTGTGGTGAGTGCTATGCATTTGCAAATATTGCTATGGTTTTCTTGAGTAGATACAAAGTGCTTTATCATAATTTACTCCACCACTAATTGGTATTTAAACTGTTTCCACTACTTGTACATATATATCTTTGTGCTTATTTATTTGTTTGTTTTGTATAGAGACATCTTTTATTTCGGTAATGTGTTCTGAAACAGCTCCGTTAGTATAATAGATTCCAGAGAATGCGGCCTGTGCATAGCTTTCCCTTCCCCGGTGGGCATTTCCCTCCTGCTGGGCTCATCGGGTATGAAAACGTTTGGTAGCTCTCTCGGTTTCCCATCTGGGCATGAGGCACCATGTCTGTGTCCCTCCCCTGTCCCCAGAATGTAGCAGCCGAGCTGGTTGCAGGTCCCCCCTCAGACAGTCCAGCCGAACTTTCTGCCCCTGCAAAATATAGAACCAAAACAAAGAGCACATAGGTACCCCACTGAGATGTGGGTAGGGCCCTCTGCTTTTTTAATTTTTTTGTAGGACGGATTGTTGAAATGGAATTTCTGGGTCAAAAGATGATTGCTCTCATTGCTATACCAGTATTTTATTATACGTATTGAATTTTCTTAAAGTCTTAATTCTGGTCAAGCAAATTAACACATTTACTGTGTAATCTTGTAGAAAATCAGTAAATTAAAATATGAGAGACAAAAAGAGTTTTAATTAAACCTCACACATTACTGTTTTTTGAAGCTTAAGGTGATTCAATAATTGCAATTTTAAATGCTTCAAAGGGGCTTAGAAAAATTAAAACCACGAATATTTTAGTTATTTCCTATTTGTATTTTGTGATTTGGCAATAGCAGAATTTTTAAGGTTAACATTAGCATTGTTATAATAATAAAGTTGATATGTAAGTTTGTTAGGCCAGATCTTAACTCTGTAGAAAGAAAAGCCCATCCAGCTTTTGTGGTTGAGAAATTTCAAAGGGAGTAATGTGTTCTTGTAAATTGTGACTTTCATGATTTTACAACAGAAAAAAGATGGGGTATGAACAAGGTTTTGTTTCTTTAGTTCCATATTGAGCATTAAGTTTCACTGGGCATCAACAGAGAATAAGAAAGAGCTAAAACAGTCTGTTTTCTAGTTTTTATAATTTATGCTAGGGTACTTTTTAGGTTGGAAACAGATTCCATAAAGAAAATGCCGATGATCACATTTAAAATTTTTATCTAGTAATGAAAGCATTGGAAATTAGATAGGTTGCCATTCTGATTAATCCAGTTGCTAAACAAAGTATGATGTGGGCAGCTTGCTGTAAAGATGAGACTGTCATAAATCATTTAAAGGAGCCGATTTTGCTAAAGCAATTTAGCAACATATAGCAAACACATTAAAAATATTCATGCGTCTTGGTTTAGTACTTTCATTTCTGGGATTCTGTCCCAATGAAATAATCAGGGATGCCAAATATTTGTGTGTAAAAATATTTATTATTGTAATTCTAATAGTAAAAGACTGGACGCAACTTAAATGTCCAACAGAGGAACATTTAAACACATCACAATACCTACCACATGGATGCGCAGTGCAGCTACTGAAGCTTACTTTTTAATGAAAATTAGAAAATGTTTACCAGCTGATGTTAATTGTGAATGAGGAACTGAAAATAAATATAGTAATGGTTTAATAATGTATATCATTAGGTTGTGGGATTATGGATGATTTTTATTTTTGTCTTTTTCTGAAAATGTTGCAATAAGACTTAGTTTTAAAACTGAATGAAAATTTGACGTATCCTAAAATGACATTATTAGTACTCACAGACTTTCTTCATTGAAAGGTTTAAAAATTTTTGTAGAGATGGCATCCTTTTATAACTCAAGTTTAATAAATATTTATTTAATATCTATTTTAGTGTAGTAGATAGAATCCCCTGCTTGCAGTTGTTAAGACCTTGCAGTCTGGTAAAGGAGATAAGAGAAACATGGAAGTACTATTCATGTGAAATAGAATGTTGTAAATGTCATAGGAGGGACGAAGCAATATAAAGGACTCAGAGAAGATAGGAATTGTCTGCAGCAAGGGAATACAAAGAAGCTGGTCTAAGAGAACAAATTCTGAAGCACCTTCAAGAATGGATAGGATTTTGACAAGTAGGCATTGGAGAAATTAGTAGGGAAAAAAATTCTATGTGCTCAGTGTAGTATAAGGAAAGCCCAGCCTGAGTTCTATGGGAGAACCCAGTTCAGAAGAATGATGTAGTAAGGGGAAGACCCAGGTGTGAGTTAATACTGTATTCCTGAAGGGTTTGAGTGTCTGTGTGGAGTTGGTGCATGGTTCGGTGGGTAGAGGGGATCGAGTTCCTGAATGGAGAGATAGTGTAGTAAAATCGATGCTAAAGCAGAAGATTAGTTGGGCAGCAGTTCCTGTGCTAGAATGCAGGTACTTCAGGCAGGGTCTAACTGGGCCTCCAGGGCTATCCCAAGAAGCACAGAGTATTCAGAGAATTCAGAGAACACGATGTGTGTGAGAGGCATTGAAAGTAGGTCCTACAGGACTTGGAGACTTGTGAAATAGGAAGAGCAAGGAAGAGAAACAATCCAAGTTTGATTCAGTTTGGGGGACAATAATAATTTAAGTACACTGAACTTTAGATTTCAGCAGCTTATCCAGGTGGAGGTGTCCTAAGAGCACATGAAACTTGCCTTCAACTTTCTTAGGTAGTGTTTCTTGCCGACCACTGAAAGCTTGTGGTGTCTGCATGCGATGGTGTGTCTCCTGATATGTCAGCATTTGATGGATGACTTTGGGCAGGTGCCTGCCATGCCCTAATTTCCCTGAAGGGAAATTAGGCATAAAAAGGGAGAAAGAACTTGGTCTTTCCTTGATGTTGTCATCATCGAGGAGAATTGAAAGCACCAGTGCTGTTATGTTTGTATTGCATAAGAATTTCAGTTTCACGTTCAGGCATTTTTTTAAGAGTGTCACAGTGTAGGCATTTGTGATGATTGATATTAATGAGCATCGATTCTAATAATCGATGCTCATTAATCGATTAATCAATTATTAGAATCGATGCTCATTAATCATGTGTTCGATTATTAGAAAACCTGTTTTTTAGAATGGCTTAAATAAATGCCAATTTGAAGGTCTTAATTTTTGTTGTTGTTGTTATACTTGTTCACAGGTGGCAAGCTCTGGTCATATATCAGTAAATTTCTGAATAGAAGTCCCGAAGAAAGCTTTGACACTAAGGAAGTGAGAAAGTGCATGCTCACTAAGGCTCGCCTGCAGCAGCCCGCTGCCACCCCTCAGGACAGCGACAGCTTTGAGTCCCGAGGAAGTGATGGAGGAGGCTTGCTCCGAGCTCTGCCTCTGAAGACCAGTCTCACTCCCAGTTCTCAAGAGGACAGCAACCAGGAAGATGATGGCCAAGACAGCTCTCCAAAATGGCCCGATTCTGGTTCAAGTTCAGAAGAAGAATGCACTACTAGTTATTTAACATTATGCAATGAATATGGTCAGGAAAAGATTGAACCAGGGACTTTGAATGAGGAGCCCTTCCTGAAGACCGAAGGGAGGGATGTTGATGCCAAAGCCCTCCAGAGCTTCCCAGCACGCCTTGCTGCCGAAGGTGAGGGCTCCAGCACACAGCCAAGAACCCATGAGTTCAAGTTCTTCCCTGGAGATGAGGACCCAGAGACAGTTCCTTCTCCAAGAAGATCCAGTTCCCTTAGCAGATCAAGGAACAGCCCCATGGAGTTTTTCAGGATAGACAGCAAGGACAGTGCCAGTGAGTTTCTGGGACTTGATTTTGGAGAAAAACTGCACAGTCTGAAATCCGAACCCTTACAGCCATTCTTTGGTCTTCCAGATGGAGACTACGCTTCCAAGAGTTTTAGTGCTGGTGAAAGCAGAGTCGAGTTTACAGCCCTGGACACCATCAGCAGGGGCTCAGATGACTCAGTCCCGGTTATTTCATTTAAAGATGCAGCGTCTGATGATATCACTGGTACTGATGAAGGAAGGCCCGATTTGCTTGTAAATCTGCCTGGTGAATTGGAGCTACCGACAGAAGCTGCAGCCACGGGACCTACTAAGTTTACACAGACTTCCTTAGGCAGAGCAGACAACAAGCTGCTGCAGGCCCCGGATGTGTTAGGCCTCAGGCTCAGTACTGAACAGTGCTACACCCCTGAAGAAGGAGGCTCAGAGACCCTGAGTGGTCCCTCTCGGCCCAGGTCCTGTAGCATACCCGAGACTCACGATGCCCAGGAGGACGTGGGGGTGTTATTTGTCGCAGCTGTTGGCCGTAGCCATTCAGAAGACCCGTCTTTGTCACACAGCTCAGATCCTAAGTTTGGACAACTTGGAGTAACTGAGTCAGTGTTAACTGCAAAAAGCACGGAAGGAAGCTTCGTCCATGGTCCTAACCCACTCCCAGGTGCTAACGAATATAACGCCAACACAGACACTGTCACAACACAGGAAGTATTGCTGTTCACAGATCACGTTGATGACTTGGCTAAAGAGGAACCTGCTTCTTTATTCCAAAGAAACTCAGAGCTTGAGGGCGAGAGTGGGTTAGCGCTGGAAGAAGACAAGGAAATCCATCAGATTTTTGAGGACCTTGATAAAAAATTAGCACTAAACTCCAGGTTTTATATCCCAGAGGGCTGCATTCAAAGATGGGCAGCTGAAATGGTGGTAGCCCTTGATGCTTTACATAGAGAGGGAATTGTGTGCCGCGATTTGAACCCAAACAACATCTTATTGAATGATAGAGGTCAGGAACTTCTGCAAATGCATTTCTTTTTATTCGCTGTTGCTTCCAATTAACTGAGTAGGCGTTTTATCTTGTAATTAGTATCTTCATTTCCTGTCTAGAGCTTCATTATCAGTGCAGCAAATTCACCCCCAGTAATAGCTTCTAGTACTTAATGATGCCATTATTCTTAATGATACTGTTTTTAGCTACAAAAGGAGTAATTACAGTTCACTTCTGCAGAAAATGGAAGAGAAAAATGTTTTGATTTCTCCTGTCGTTTTGTTTTTAGGACACATTCAGCTAACGTATTTTAGCAGGTGGAGTGAGGTTGAAGATTCCTGTGACAGCGATGCCATAGAGAGAATGTACTGTGCCCCAGGTTAGCGCAATCTCCTAAAATGTTTCACTTGAAAAAGTGGTTCGGCAGCTCTCGTTTCCTTATCGAAGTTATATGTATTTCACTAGCAGTTCACATGTGTGTTGGATTTGGTTGTCTCTTTTCTTATCTCGCAAAAAAGAAAATTACGGGATAAACCATTACATAATTCACAGATACGTATTTATGTGTATATACATGTGTATATATATCTGTCATTCTTGTTAAGAGTTTATACTTCCCTTGTGGTGGGTTGTTAAACATGTCTTAACCTAGTGTTTCAAAGAACCATTTAATATCGTGAACATTTTTATATGGATGGTTTTTATAAAATGCGAGAAGTAGCAGACTTAGAGTAAAATTCATAGGGGTAAAAATGGATAAAAGTGAAGAGTGTTAGAAATGCAGTGTGACTTCAGTGGTGAGTCAGCCTGGCATTTTAGAACATATTTTAAAGCGTTCTTTCCATATTTCAGGTAACTAGGAAGTAGGTCCTTGTTTTAAAAAGTACCCTGTGTAGCCAGTATATGACACAACAGGTTTCTCTTGTTGTTACTATCGTGTGTGTATATTTTTAAAATCAGCGATTTTTTGCTGTGCACATTCGATCCTAGGTTGACAGTTTTAAGCAGCTTAAACATATAAACTGGGTTTGAGTTACTTTCCATTATGAGTGCAGATTGTGATCTGTTTGAATCGAAAGTTTGCTCACTTTTTGCCCGGCGCTTAGCCTCTTTGGATGACCAGAGTCGCTTGATTCGTCACCCCGACCTTTAAAGGAGTGTTCCGTTAATCGTGTTAACGCCATCTTGGTTGCTGATCTGTGTGGTTAGGTGGAGTGCTGGGGCTTGGACTCACAAGTGCTGTAGTGTTGAGTGACAGCTCAGCTCTTTTCACTTTTCGAGACTGGGTCTTACTTATGGCCCAGGCTGACCTTGAACTTGCAGTCATCGTACGCAGCTGAGACTGCCGACTTGCTGCACCACACCTGGCTTCAGTACAGTACTGAAGGGCTGCTAGCTGGCCAGTAAGCGGTCACCAGCTGATCCTGTTCAGTTCTGCTGCCAGGAAATTATTATAATTAGGATTCAAGCTTTATTCTTTTTAGCTATAATCATCATTGTTAAGAATTACTTCTGTACTGAGGGATGGCAAAAATTTTCAACTTATAGAGCAAATATCCTAGAAATTTTCCCCAAACAACCATTTGGGAACTGTGTCTCTTTTCTTTTAAAGAGTTCTTTCCATGTTTTTTTCTTTATCCTTTTCTCTAAGTAGAACTCTTTGATTTTAATTTTTTTCCTAGAGAAAACAAAACACTCCTATAATTTTTTCTCAAATAGATAACATGATGCCATGTCTTGAAATCTTATTAGTAAGATACACTTAATGTAAGAACAAAAAAAAAATTTTTTTATCGGTACTGGGGATCAAACTCATGACCGCGTGCTTGCAAAGCAGGCACTTATGCCGCTGAGCTAAATCCCCAGCCCTGAGAACAAAAACTTGTGTAGTGAAGTCACTTTATTACAGTTTTCTGACTCTTGGTTTTACAGCTCTCCCAGCTCTCTAAATTGTTAAAAAAATAATGTTTTAGGTACTGCTCAACATACATAAAAATATTTGTTAATTACCAAAATTTGGGGTTTTAAGATCCAAATTAAATCTGAGAGTTCTTTTGTGCGGAGCCTATTACATGCTGAAGTGTAGTGTGAAATGTAGAACAAAAACCAAACATCTGTGGGACATTTTATTTGTAACTGATTCCTTGTTTCCTGTTCTTGTTGTTACTTTTATGTTGAAAATCGTAATGTGGTATTTTGACATTCTAGCAGATTATTTTTCTTTAGTATTAAGCAGAGTTTGGTTAATATTCAGAGTACTTTGGTGTCCTGAGAGCTGTAATATGTGTGGGATGAAACAATACTGCATTCATCAGTGGATGCGTACTTTTAGTTTTGTCTACTAACACACTTGAGTTTTAAGTTCTCAATCAGATTCTTATAGTGTACCAGCAGGTGGCAGTGTGCCATTAATGGATTTTTTTTTTCTTTTCCTCTTCCAGGTTGTCCTTCAGTAGCAGTTAGGAATGAAAGAAAACCAAAAACCAAAAACCTGGAGTCTAAAGAGGGGCTTTGTTACAATTGTTTGCATAAAATAATTGTCCTTTGATGCTTTGTGAGTTTCACAAGTGTTCTAGTGTTATGCTATGCATTGAATAATATGGAAAGTTTTGCCGGTCCATGGGTCTCTTAACTTAGCAACAAGGTGAACTCAAACCAGTCATGGCCTTAACAGAAAAGTAACACCAGTATTCTAATTTAGGTGATCGTAACCCTAGAGATTCAGTCCACTTTTCTGTTGCTTAAAATATTAGGAGATTTGGACTGAAATTTTATTTATTTATTTATTTTCCACATTGTCATCCTCAAATCATTCACTCAGAGCACAAGATATCTGCCTTCAATTGTCTGAGCAATGAGTACAAATCTTTCTCTTCAGCAAATTCAGAGAACTCAGTAGTATAACTATCTTTAACTATCTTTTAGTATACATATACATACACATATACGTGTTTTTTCTTTCAGTTTGTCACACTAATGAAACAATATTATCTTACACATATGTGTCTTTTTTATTTTAAAGAGTGTAAAATTAAACACAGCAAAACAAAACAGAACACAAAAAAGCAATGTAAGAGACATAAATTTCAAAGCAAGACAATCAGAGATCTTCACTATCTATCATATTGTCTCTTGTTTTCTTCCAAATAGTTGTCCATATCTTCACATACAGAGAATTCACATGAAACAACATAGAATGGAGCTGATCTGAACATGATGAGGAAGGCGTTTTAGATCTTCAAGACCAGACAATAGGGAAGCCAGCAATGGCTGTCATAGTGTCTCTCATTGTCTTCAAAATAGCTCTCCATATCTTCACGTATGTTGAACTTAAACAAAACAAAACAGGCTAAAATAACTCTGAACAAAGAATGATAGTATTGCTGGATTTCATATCATGACACTACAGAATCAGCACTGGGTACTGCAGTCTCTTTTTCTTCAAAGTAGTTGTTCATTTCATCATGTGCTATATAATTGGTTCTCATAAACTGTTTATAAGTTTTACGCATGCATGAGTCTCTACATGTATATCCATCCTTTCTGTATTAGAGGGAAAAACAAAACAAAACAAGCCAAAACAAAACAAATTCCTAGAAAAACATGAAACAAAAAAGTCATGTAAAACCTCAATACCAGGTGATCTACAATGGTTACTATGATGTCTCAGCAGTATATAACAATATTAATAAAAACAAAACATTGGAGACATTGTAAAACTTCAAAAGCAGGTAATAATCAAACCAGAGTGGGTATCCTAGTGAATCTTGTCATCTTCAGTATAGTTGCTTATACTCTTAGACTTGATACTATCAATCATAACAGATTTGAATAAAATCAGTCAAGACAAAACAGCAGCCTAACAAACCAGATTCAAATAAGATCAGTCATAATAAGACAGTGTAAGTTATACAGGGCTTCAGATTAAGTTAATAGGAAATTAAGGATGATTACCAAATATATCCTACTATTTTTGGAATAGCTATCCATGCCCTCAAATCTAGTGTAAATAGAAAAACTGGAATAGAATATAATCCATCTAAACAGAGTGGTGAGAATAATGTAGATTTTAAATTCTGTTACACTATTAACAATGTCATGTGCCTTCTTTTTTTAGACTATTCCTCCCCTTTCACTCCCACAGGGTGCACTGCACACTTTGGGTCCCACTAACTCCCTCAGTTTTTAGATTGGGGGGAGCAACCTGCTATTTACCCTAACTGGTTCTGAACCTTCTGACTCCTAGGCTTGATCTCGAGTTGTATTTCTTTACCTATAAAAGCCTCCAGGTTTTCCTGAGGTTGTAGCTGAGTAGTTCTCTACTGCACAAAAGTATCATGTCTTCTCAACCTATCTTCAGGTGCTGGTTGAGTTGCCCCTATTTCTCTCTGGTTCCCTGTCACATAGAGCATTGTTTTCTCATTTTTGACTTTCTGTCCATAAACCTTCTTTCAGGGTAATTATGTTTCCAATACAGAGCATCTCGATGGACCCTATCTCCTTATCTACTCTGCCTGTGTTTCTTTTTGTTAGTATATCAAGGCCACCTATGTTAGAGATTACAGCCAACCTTCTCTGCCTCATTTCTGCTATTCTATTTTTCTGCCACTGGTTGTCTTATTTTCCTCTTTCATTCTACTGTCTGCCATGTTCATTGAGGCCTCTCTTGCCACTGTTCCTGAAATCCTTTTTTTTTGTATTTTTTTTTCTCTCTTTCTAGAATATCCTTCAGTATTTTTTGTAGGGTTGGATTGGTGGTCACAAATTTCCCCAATTCCTCTTTGTCATGGAAGCATCTTGTTTCTCCATTAATTTCTAGAGACAGTTTTGCAGGGTACATCAGTCTGGGCTGGAGGTTATTTTCTTTCAGGGCTTGGATTACTTCACTCTAAGCTCTTATTGATTTGATGGTGTGTGTCGAGAAGTCTGCTGTGATTTTGATGGGTTTTCCTTTATAGGTGATCTGTTTATCTGACAGCTTTTAAAATTCTGTTCTTATATTGAATTTCTGGGATCTTTATTATTATGTGTCTTGGTGTAGCTCTGTTTTGGTTGTAGGTGGCGGGAGTTCTGTGTGCTTCATACATCTGCATATTGTTTCCTTTTGTTATGCTTGGGAAGTTTTCCTTAATTACTTCTGTGAATAGCCTTTGTAATTCCTTTGTTTTGACTCCTGCTTCTTCATTCACATGTTTTATGCTTAAGTTATAGATCCTCCTGTCGTCTTCTAGCCTTTTTATTGTTACTGCCTGTTTCCTTGTTATTTTTAAGAGATCTTTCCTTTCATGATCACACATTGCAAACCTGTCTTCAAGTTTTGATAGTTTATCCTTAGTTTCTTTCAAGCAGTTTTGCCAGCTTTCAATGGAGTTTTTAGTTTCCTGGTAATCTCTTTGAATCTGCTTCATGTATTCTAGGTTTTCTTTATATTCTTCATCAAATGTTTCTCTCCTTTTGTGTTCCTCCATTCTTCCATCTGTGTCTTCTTGGGAGGTGCTTAGCATTTCTTTTATTAATCTACTTATATCTTGCTTAACTTGAATTAATATTTCAGTTTTGAGCTCGTCTAGGAGGTCCTGAAGATATCTCTTTATGTCTGCTGATGCTGTGTTTGATGTTGCATGTTTGCTGCCCTCAATCTCTTTTGTATTTACCTCTCCTGGATCAAGATTCTCAGGGTTGGTGGCTGGGGGCCTTTTCTTATTTCCTTCTCTTGTCATGTTTTTGGTTCCTTCCATACAAGTGTACAGTGGAGTTTCTAGCCCCTTTCCCTGCTGGTTACATCTTCTCTGAAGCATGCTGGCTAGGGGTTTCTGCCCTCTCCAGTTTGCTGTTGGTCGCTGAGGGGCAGGCAGGGGCAGTGTATGCCGGCCTCTCCCCTCCAGGCCAGCCAACCTTCTCAGGCCTTCACTGCGTCAGTGCGCCCCACGTGTAGGGAATCAGTTTGGGGCGACTTACTGGGTTGCGGTCAGGGGTGTGAACCAGGCCAAGCAGCTCCCACCAGTCTACTCTGGGAGTGGAGCAGCCAACTGAAGTCACTGCCATTCCCAGTTTGGGCCGTCCTGCCAGACTCCACCATGTTGTCCAGTTGGTCGCCCCTTTCCTGTGGGAGGGTCTTATTCCCAGCACTCACCGCAGGTCAATGCTGGTCTCTCTCTGGTTCCGTACCTGTTGGGCTCCCCGACCTCTGACTTCAGCGTGTCAGCGCAGCTGCAGTGTGAGCTCACGGCAGCTCCGAGTGAGTCGCGCATGCAGGGCGGCTCAGCTCCACGCACGGGGCAGCTCAGGCCGGTCGCATCTGCGCGGGTTCGAGTACTCAGGCCAGACTTGGCGAGAGCGCCGTAACCGCTGATCTTAGCTTCTCTAATGGTAGCCCCGGGACTTTGTATTTGAGCTCGTTTCCCTTCAGTTTCTTCCTGGGTCGAGAGAATCCGTTTCCCTCTGTCCGGGTTTCTCCAAGATGTTTTATTCTGGCATCTGAGCTGTCTCTCCCAGAGAGGCTTCTCGTCCTGCTACCTATCGGTCTGCCATCTTTAGCTCCTCATGTGTGTGTCTTACTTATTTCATTAATGAGTATGTTCCCAAGGTACATCCATTTACCTATAAAAGTTGGACTGAAAATTTGTAACTGACTGGTTTTATGAGACCAGATAGCAGTTGTACTGATAAAAACTGTAAGTAGGCATTCCTCCCTTTTCTTCAGTGGTGAGAGTAATGACTATTTCAGTGTTTAAATGTCATCTCAGCACTGTGGGAGGCTGAGGCAGGAGGATCGAAGTTTGAGCCTAACCTGGGCAATTTAAGTGACTTCATGAGACCCTGTTTCAAAATAAAAAATTTTTAAAATGGGGATGTTCCTCAGTGTGAAGGCCCGGTGTTCAATCCCCAGTACTACAAATATAGATAAATAAAAATTGTAAAAATTACTAAGTAGTCGGGTACTTAACTCTCTTTTGATATATCCTTAGAAATAGCAGAGGGTGAACTAATTTCCCTCCCAAGGCCACCCTCCTTAGTATTTTTGTGAAAGTAAACTTGTTAAGCGGCTCCTGTTTGGTTAGAAAGTAAAGTTGTCACAAGATTCTGATGAGAAGGGATCCCTTCTGTTTAAACAGCATGCAGCCTCCCCCCTCTCCCCTCCCTCCTGGGAACCCTTATCACATATTTGTCCTAAAAACATTACCCACCTGCCTTGTGCTTTATAATATCAGCTGCATATCTCTTTATCTTGTGGGTGATGTGCCTTTATATTTTGAGAAAAATTTCCAGTAACAGATTCGATTTACATGGGCAGAAACTTGAGCAAATGCCAAACTAGCAGGGGGGCCATTATTCTGCTCTATAAATAAGTTTAAAACAGAAACAACCACACACAGAAACCTGTGAATCAACATGTTTTGGTCTAATTGAGGGGAAAAGCAAGACAGATACATTTTGAAATGCAAATGATCACCTTCTGTTATTTAAGAATAGTTTCTGCCAACTTTGTGTTCTTAGATGTTAAAACGTCCAGCACCGTGTATGGCCAAGGAAGTCTAGTGTTCACAAGTTTCTGCAAGAAACCTAAGACCTTTTTTTACAAAGTTGCCTCTTTAAATATTAAAACAAATCCAAAAAGAAAAAAGACAAAAGCCATGCACTGTGTCCATCTACATCTGTGGAAAAGCCAGGATGGAAACGGCTGCAGCTGCAGACCCAACCAGCGGGTCTTGAGAATACGAATTTACTGATCACACCTAGCTAACCCTGCTTTCAAAGGCAAACCCATTGCTTTTGGGTCCACTTTGTATCCTTAGATGATCCAGGAGGGTTCTGTAGCAAGGCTTTATTTTAAATAAACATCACTGTGGTAAATGCGTTCCTCTTGTACTGCAGAATGGAGTTCAAGAAGAGAGAAAGCAAAGAAATGGTCCGCAAAGCAGCGGCAGATTAGGTGGTACAACAGTATGAATACACATGGTCAAGTTGCCGTGTTAGGAGGCTCTTAGATACTTTATTAGGAGACTTTTAAACAGGTTCTTCTCTTTTTCAATGTGAGAGACCACAGGAAAATACACTGGCGCAGATTATAGATTGTTTTCCTAAGGACTTCATTATAATTACTCTGATTGTATTTCTGTTTGAACCCAACAGACACACACACACACACACACGGTCTTTAGCCAAAGGATTTTATGTACTTTATCATTTGATAATGTAAATTTTTGCTATCGCATTTAAGTATAAAGGAAAAATAAAAGAAGATGTCAAGGGAATACTTAATTTTTCTTTGGTTACCACTGTTTTTTTTTCTTACCAGTATTTACCCTAATTTTTAAAAAAGCAGCCAGAAAAATAACAGTTTCATACTATTAACCATATAAAGCACAAAAGACTACATTTGAAAATTTAACATGAGATCTAACATGAGTAAGATTATGTTAGTTATTTTGCCAATACTTTATAATCACTTGTTTCCCATTTTGGTCTTCAGCAAGTTGATATGGTGCCTGTTAGTGTCTTCAGTTTTATTTTCTACTCAGTTATGAACTTTTTAATATTTACAATATTATTTTTCCCTGAATACTTTTCAGACTGGAGAATTTCTAGGTGAATGTGTGTATAAATTGAAGAAGTCTATAATGCTTTTCACTGCAGCCCAATCTCCATACTCCCAGATGTCAAATGACAGCTTTGCTTCCTGTTAGGTGATTTCACACTTGAAAACAGCTCACAGCTGATGGGAAAAAGTGAAACATAGAAAAACCATGCTGAAGAGTATCTGCAAAATTCAGTTTCAGAGCAGGACTTTATTTACTACCATCCTTTGCTCTTCTAGCCTGACTTTATCAAATACCCATGAATATATTTTTTGAGGCTGGTCTCTTCTGCCCTTCTCCATAAACATGCCTTCCACTTGATTTTTTTCTTGTTAAGCATGGTACTCTGTGATGTTAGGTATTTTATAATTAAAACTAGGACTCAGACCATGGGGGGTTTAAAATGTCTTGAGACCTTCAGAAGTTTAAGGGTTAAACTATTTAAATGGCATTCGGAGTTATCAAATCTGGCTATTTGTCCCACAGCAAGCATTCACTTGTATGATGTTAAAGTTACTAAAGATTTTATGGGCCTCAGTTTAACAGTGGTAAAGTAAATTTTTGTTGAGTATAAATAAAATCACCAGCATCAAATCATCTGACACCCTTTTTATACAAAATGTAATCAAAATTCAAGTTTGTCTTAGTAAAGCAAAATATTTTCCCCTAGGTATTGATTTTTCAACTAACATTAGTCAGGTTAAAAGAATTATTTTGTTTGAAGAACCTTTTAAATGTATGTTTTTATTTGTGGAGTTTGTACATAATATATATCATCTCGAAATTTATGGAAAATATTTTCACTTAGAAGAAGAAGCTTAGCTTTTGAATACAGTGAAAATTGAATGCCAATATTCTCAGCAGACTGTTTACGGAAGAAAGGGTTATTTAGGTATAAGAATTTGTGAGTCCTGGACAATTTAACAAGGGAAGAATCTAATTTCAGGAAGGTGAAGTTGATAGGGAAAGCAAATAAATAAATAATACAGATGTATATTTTTAAATAATGTTATAAGTAGGAGATATGTCTTTATTCTTAGCTTATTTTTTTCTCTAAAGGAGAAAGAAAAAGGTGAGTTGTATAATTGTAAAAGAATACCATAGTTATGAGTAATAATGACATATTATGTTTCAAACTTTATCGCTTTGATTTACTTTTAAGCAGACTTTGGCAGTAGCTCTCGTGTACATAATAGACATTTTAGTGCTTTTTCTTGAATGATTAGCAAGTATATGTAATCATTTGCTTTTGGTTCTTATCATCATTAAAAGTGTGTTTCATTTAGAGGGGAACCATTATGTTGTCAGATGTGCTGTAAAGTAGTGGAAATTTTATCCTGAGGAAATTCCCTGATGTATTTCTCCTCTTATGCCGACAAAGCTTGTGATGAGTGCAGAGTATAAGCAAAAAGGGCTCCAAAGCTACACTAGTGTGACCTCAGCCCGGCAAGGCCACTCTGATACAAAGAAAATGAGAGTGTCTCTAGGAGAATTTGAGAGTCTTTATCCCCTGGCTCCATCCCTAGGCAGGATGTATTCTGGACCCTCCCAGATTCTGGCTGTTCACTTTGCTTCTGGGTTAGGATCACTTCATATTGAAATGGACCAGTTCTGAATTCATACTTCTTGTGTCAGGCTAGCATGTGATTTGTCACTGGTGGTGAGAAAGAGACAGGATAATGGCAAAGAGTTCACTCCCTGTTATTTATGCATTAGTCCATCCCAAAAGAAGAAATTCTTCAGCTGTTAGAACCAGAAAATTCCCTAGCTTGGTGAATTGATAGTATTGTTATACAGCTGGGTGAAATACAATGTCTTTGTAATTTCTTGATAATTCCTGATGGTATTGGGGGAGGAAGGCCATGGTAGTCAGCTTCTCATCATAACAGAGACCTGAGGTGATCAACATAGGAAGAGAAAGGTTTATTTGGACTCCCATCTTGGAGCTTCTGATACTCAATGATTTGTTGGCCCTGTTGCTTTGGGTGGTGGCAAGCAGCACATCCTGGTGGGGTGGGGTATAGTAGAGCACTCTACTCTGCTCAGGACAGGGAAGCAAAGGAAAGAAAGAGGAAGGAGCCCAGGTCCCACTGACCTAGAGACCTCCCACTAGGCTCCACCTCTTAAAGGTGGCATCACGTCTCAATATTGCCATGCTGGGAACTGAGTCATTGGGGGACTTCTTAGATCCAAACTATAGCAGGGGATTATATCAACACTTAGATTATCAAAGGGAGGTTAATTTTAACCTTTTATTTACTCCAACCCTTTTTCTTTATGATCTGATGCAAATTCTTTGTTCAGAAGAATATGAGAGTAGAACATACAGTTTAAAGCAATAGCTGCAGAGTAAGGCTTATTTTTGATGTCTAAATTGATTTTTGGTAACTCATTTAATTTGCCTCACCACTGAGTTATTTTAAAAAAGAAAGTGGACTCTTTTTGCCCCTTATATTTAGCAAAGGTGATGTAGTGCTGAGTCTTAAACATTATTTCCTACTGCAGTGGGGTTGCTACTTTGATCAAATTATCTGCTCCTGTACCCCCTAAAATCGTGTCGGTTTTAGTCTCTGTGATATAACCAGGATTACTCCTTCTGAGCAATTCTTCACAAGTATTTTCTTGCTATAAATGTTTGAAAATGCTAAGGTTTTAAAAACTGAACGATGATAAAGCAAATAGGGTCCTGAAGCTCCTTTAATAGGCGTGCGTGCTGCTGCCTGCCTGCCGAGCATAGCTGCGGAGCAGCAGAGGGAAAACGGTGCCTTCGCTCTCACAGTTTTCAGCTGGCCTTTTTCTCATCAATCAGCTTTAATGGCTTTGGTTGGGTAACACTGTGACACCCGATGGCTATTCAGAATGGAGTTGTTGTGATATGATCAATGGAAAATGGAGCATGCTGTTGGTTTTTTCTCCTGGAAATGCAGGATGAGGGGGTAAGCAAAACTGTATGGAGCTCAGAATTATAATTATCATCAGTCAACCATAAGTCATGTGGTAGTTATCTGTTTCTTATTTTATCTCACAAGAAAACAGTATTGTAATGATACCTTGAGTAAATAATTCTTGACCCTAGAGTGCTGAATCAAGTGAAATCAAGGAGTTTTGACCCAAGTTGTGCAGATTAATTGCAGGAAAGCTCAGAGCATGGTTTCCAGGTCACCACGACAACAAGAAATTCGGAGCCCGGTAGTGGGTGGGGGGAAAGCAGAACGAGGTACTTTGCCAACCTCATCTGAACTAGCTTGGTGGCGTTAGTGCTCACATCTAGTTCCCACAATATGGAGGCCCCAGGGGTGCAGGTAATTGAATTACCTGAAAACCAGCTGAATTAATAACGGAGGAAGTGGCAGGCCTGAGGCTGGAGACGGGAGGAGCCGCAGAAGCAGAGGCACAGGAGGTGGAGCTGGAGGGGAGTAGAAGTGTAGAAAGTGCCAGTCTCTGCCGCTCAGATACTGAGTTCCCTGGATGTCTGCTGACCAGTTAGAGATGGGATTCAGGGAACTTTCTAATGTTCGCCCACTGTGCTTAAATACGCAGTTGTGTACATGTTGGAGGGCTTTGTTAGGCAGAGAATGGACTTGGATAGCTCACGTTTTCTGAAATATAAGAAAAAGGGGGCCCACTTCTCATTGCGAAGGGCAGGCTCGGAAGTGGAGATTGTAGACTCCAGTTAGTCTTCACGCTGAGAATTAAGATCTGGCTTAGCAAAGTCCTGGTACCTTAGGTGGGTAAGTTGCGTCTGTTCACACTAACTCGTTCCCAGTGTGGGCTCCCACGAATGGCTGTGCGTCTCTAGACTTAGAAACTGCTCGGCGTTGACAGTTTACTTCATAGGCATCGGAGGAGCAATGCGACCTGAAGTTAAAATAGAATTTTAGGAGCTGGGAGTGTGGCTGGGAGTGGTGGAGCGCTTTTCTACAAAAAGCCAAAAATGAAACAGCAAAAACTGAAAGAAATTTTATTCTCATAGTTGATAGGGCTTTTAGTTTAGTAACATTTTTTGTTTATGGAAATTTGAAAAATGTGTCTTTGTATCTATAATAATACCCTAGGGAAAGCGAGGTAGGGTAGTTGTCCTACAATGCATGTATGTGAGTTTATTTTGGATTACTTTTAACAGTATTTCTAACTGATACTAATGATCTCATCAGAGCACCAGCCAGGTATTATAGCTGGTTTCATAGCACATTTGGGGGAATTAGAGTCCTTAACGCTGAACAGGGATGTGGGAAACTTCGGGGTTATCTCTGATCCTGTCTTCTTCCTGCCCTCTGCCTCCCTTCTCTGTCCCTGGAGGTAGCAGCAAAGGCAGTCACTATGCAGAGGGGACACTGGTGTCCCCTCTTCTCCACTCCTGGAGCTCATGTCTTGCTGCAGATCCTGCAGTCAGCATCCAGCTGACCTCCGCTCTCACCCTCCCCTATCTATGCTTAGATAACACTTTAAACGTGTAAAAGTGCAGAGGCCTTGATGTTGATCCATATGCTCAGTGAGACTTAAAGAAGACAAACAGGAGGCCTGTGTAGGTCCTTTGAATGCCTTGGAACAGTGCTATAAAATACAAGATTGGTGTATTTATTCAACAAACATTTATTAAATGCCTCCTGTGTCCCAGGAGCCTAAAATAAAAGACATAATTGGTATAATATTGACAGTTACTTTTGAAGTTTTATATCAAAAAGAGACTACCCAAACAGAAGACATTTCCGTTAGTGAACTAGGATATTAATACACTTTTAGAGGTGAATAGTTATATTTATAGAATGATATTTTACTGAGCTAATAAAAGATATGTTTAACTGTCCCTCACCCCACAGTTCAGTTCCATATATTGTTGGACACAAAACACGCTTTCTTCTGTGTTTCTTTCTCTTTGCTCTTTAGTCATCAGCTGTAGTGGAAGACTAATGCTCAGCCCCTGCATAGAAAATCTTTATACACAGCAAGAGCTGGTGAGAGAAATTGACTAGGATTTTGTAATTCTAGTCCCTTTCAATTAGCAACAGATGCTGCGGGGAAAGGTTGTCTGTGTAGGAGCACAGCACTAATGTTTCCGAGCTCCGGCTGACGTGGGATGCTCGTGGCACAAGAAAGATGTTCCTTTCCTTGGTCCAGGTGTGTGGCTAATCACCGATCAGGTTTTTAAAAAGCTTGCCTTTTTCAGCTCCTAAGTCCATTAACGAAGTCTGGTTCCCTTGGAAGAAAGTTAACTTCTTGACCAATTGTAACAGCGTCTGAAGTGCTGCTGAACACTTAAAGAATTTATGGAACATTCAGAGACTGCAGCTTCCTTTTGATGAAAGTATACACAGTGATTAATTTTAAGGCTGTTAAAAGTTCACCTTTATTTGCATATTTTCTTATTTACCATAGACCTCTCTTTGATCCCAAAAGGTAATATTTTTCTTTACTGCTGTATCTTTTCCAAAACAGTTTTAAAATCCTTAAATTGAGATTTCCATTTTAGGGGAGAGGCTGTTGGGAATTGAACTCAGGAGCCTTCACTTGCCAGGCAGGTGCTGCACTGCTGAGCTGCATCCCTAGCCAAATTCAGACATTTAAAGTCTAATTTTTTTATTAGTTACACAAAAAAACTTCTATGACATCACAAAGCTATATTTATCTCTCTGTCTTGGAAAGTATACTTACTGTTAATTATCATTTGAATGCATAGGTCTGTTGCTTTATAGTTGGTTATCATTTTGATATTTGGATAAGATGTTTTACATTATTTTTGTGATAAATTGTTCCTGTGTGTAAACATTGGCTTAGTTGGAGTGTTACGTAAGCATATTATTTGTGGCAGTTGCTACTTCTTCATTGAGTTTTATTGTAACTTGAGAGTGGAAAAAAATGAGACTTCTAAGACTCAGTTTGTTTAAAAAAGTATAGTTAAGCAAAACTTAAGAGAAATATTTGATTATTCTAAGTTAGAATTTTGTCCTTGTGGAATTCTCTGGAAAGTGAGTTCCGAGCCTTGCTGTGTTTCCAGTCCTGGAAGGAGGATGGTAATGCTGTGGGGGAGGTGATGGGTTGTCTTGGAAAAGTATTTAACTGCAGGGTCTTCTAAAGGAAAAGTACATGCTGAATTTGGGGTGTTTCAAGACCATAATTGCTTAAAATAGAAGATGTTTCATCTTTATAAAACTTTACAGGAAGACTGGTTTTCATTTAAAGCTGGAGTTTAACTTGCATTTTTGTTTTCTCAGTGTTTGAATGCAGTTGGTAACAGATTTTTAGCTGCGATTTGGCCTTTATTTTTGAGCCACATCTTTGCTAAACCTGTGAAGCTGACTTCACGTAGTCTTAAACGGCTGGGCCTGCCTTCGGGACTCAGGGTCTCGGTGTCTTCAGTGTCTTTCAGATCTTCCTGTGCACATTTAGCCGCTTCTGTGCCCTGGCTATGTGCAGAGATGGGCCTGGCATGAGTTCATGTCTCTGTGCGTTCTTGCCTTACTTTCCAGGTGCCGGCTTATTATTATTAATCCCATTGGGATTCAGGTTAAATGCTGTCATTCCTTACCCTCAGAGGGAAACTGGGAAGATGCATGGCTTTCTTACGGCCTGTACGTTTCAGTGAGCCCTTGGGCAGTATAGGTGACCAAGCCTGAGTGATTTTCCTGAAACACACCCTGGCTTGGGGAAGGGTGTCCTGTGAAGTGTTAAACATGAGTCAGTCGAAGCTAGGAAAGGCACACCTCATGCTGGGATATCTTTATTGTTACTTTTAAACTTATTTATTCACCTGTGAGATGTGACAGTTTGAATCGTTCGTAGGAATCAGTAAGATTCTATAGTGTAGTTAGAGTGTCAGAGTGGATTGCACTACAGTGAAACTATTAATTTTACTAAGCTATTTGCACGTATTTGATGACCCCAGCCTTTATTGGACGAGTTGAAATCTGTCTTGGAGCTGCTTCTGTGTCCTCATTACATTAAAAGATGGCGATAGTGAGGTTTGGTGACACTGCTGCACTTCATTTGCCAGCAGGTGCTCATTCTGGGTTCTCAGGAAAGGGCTGGGCTGCGATGGGAAGGGGGGAGAAGATTCACGCATGCTCACTGCTCGTCTTAGCATCATTTCACTCTTTGGGCACCTTAAATTAATGGACGGAGGAGAAGTTGTGAGAAAGGCTCGTGAGTGCTTTTGAAAGCACTTTCAGGATGATAAAATGAAGGTTCCAAGAGGTAGAAAGACGGCTGGCTGCCCTCATTTCAGGAAGGCCGGGTGACGTCCCAGCTGAGCTCTTAACAGCAGCGGAGTGATCACCCTGCCGCTGTGCTCTGGGACGTGGTGAGGGTGAAAATCCAGCACTGCTGGATATCACCAGCTCTGGTTGAGTTCTGAGGGGTGGGGTAACCTGAGAAATTGTTTTCAGAGGCAGTAATTTTTACCCAGAACACTTTGCTTAATGCTTACAAGACCACCACTTTTGTGGGGAGTAAAGATACTGCTGTACTCAGCCTGGAAACTGCAAATGTAGAATATAGGTCGGGGGCTGTGTTGCACAGATACTAACACCTTCTGTTCTCTAGGAAAAATATTTTGAGCATTGATAAAGCAGTAGTAGAACGTATCCTTTAAACTGCTAACGGCCTCACAGATGTATTTGGCATTTCTGTACTTTTAATGTTAGGCACATATACTTGGATATGTATGTATAGGAACTTTATTGTAGCTTTATATGAATCCGTGCTCTTGGTGCATGCTTGAGATTTTAACTTGATTTTGGGAATGAAGCAGGCTTAGAACAGATGCCACACTATCTCAGGTTTCATTTCAGCAGTGCGGCTGCAGTGTATGTCTTAACGCTTTTAAAATGGAGTTATGGCTCCTTAAGGATGTTAAAAGGACAGCAGAAGTTATTCTGAGAATTAAAAAAAAATTGTTTTTTTCTGTTTTAAAACCTAGAAAAAGAAATTCTGTAAGGGCTTTAATTTGTTCTGATGTTCAAGCTGCCTGGCTCTTGGTAGGTTCTTCTTTATATCTATCTTCCCTAAGTACAGAACCCTTAGTTGTAGCTCAGAGTCATCTGTGAAAATCAGGGACCGCAGTTATGATGTCACATTAATGAGTCTCTGCTTAATACAAAGTCATTTTGAAGAGTTTCAAGCTGCATTGTGAAGGGGACACCTTTAAGATGCATTCAGTGTCTTTTATGTCCCAGTGAAAAACGGTTACCGTTTTACAGCTGTGGCCCCCTTGACTGGCCCACTCAGTTTAGGCGTGACTCTCAGCCTAGCTGTCTTCAGGCTTCGGGAAGCAGTTTTTCTTGGATGGGACCAACAAGCTCCTTAGGCCTGGGAGTCATTAGAAGGCTGAGCTCATTGCATCCAAGAGGAAGGAAGGAAGAGAAAATCAGGAGAGAGGAAAGAAGCCCTGGCAGCTGGTGGAAGAAGGGGTGGTGATCAAGGGAGGGTGGAGAGGAATTGGGGGTTGAGGGCAGCAGCCTGCAGCTGACCGAGCTGACAGGAGTGAGAACGAACGGCGGGCCCTGAGTGGGCTCAGCCTGCACTGGAAGCTGCATGGGAAGCAGCGTGAGGGTCACTCTCTGCCTGGCAAGGAGCCCAGTTGAAAGTTACCAGGGACTTAAAAGCAGCAGAAAACCAGTGAAACTAGATGAGTTGAGCAGGTCTGCAGAAAACAATAAAGGAATCCACCTTGCTCTTCTGAAGAACCTCTCACAGTTTTCCACCTAGCTGCTTCTGACTGCAGAGGTGATGTGAAGTGGGCATCCCAGGGGACCAGAGAAACAGGATTGGAGATTTCTTTGAAGTCCTTTTATCTTGCAAATCCATGCAAATTTTACATTGTGTTCCATAAATGGTCTATGTTTCTTTTTAATAATAAAACAATATCTCACTCCTCCCGTACATACAAATACCTCTGAAGCTCAGGGAGGCACACTGTTTGCAGAGTGGCTTCAGGACACCTCCCAACACCCTGCACACTGCTGCCCTGCACTGGGGTACATAGCTTCCGGAGGGGTGTGGGGGGAGCACGGTGCAGCATCACTGTCCATGGTGGAGGCTACAGTGGTGATGACTCTGGGGCTTTTGCTGAATTTGAAAGGCGTGTTTATGTATTGTGTTAATTACACAAACGCGTCTCAGCCATGCTTTGCTCACTTTAACAAGGAGCTTCGGGGTGAGGTTCCAGGGCTCCTCCGGACATGTTTGATCTCAAAAGCCACTTTCTTAGTTCCCATTGGTCTAGATCAGGTGGCCCTCACCTCCCTGGATGCATAAATACAATATTCTCTCTCCCAAAGTCACCCTGCCCTCATGCATTTTTTGTAAACTTGCTTGGACATTTTAAATAATTCATGAAAAATGTTTAACACCATTCCTTATGTTATTATAAAGCATCTGTACTAAATGAAGCTTCTTGGCGGCAGCAGGGTGCTGGATCATTTACTTTGGATCTTGAGTTGTTAATTATTAGACTAAGAAGTACACATGACTTGCTGGATGATGAAAGAAAATGGAATACTAAAATTCTTGAGCAAAAAGATAAATCATTGACAATGCTAGTAGGAAAACTGACTGTAAAAAGCGCAGAGTCCGTGGAGGAACAGCACCAGGACCTAGTTTGTGCTGTTCGGTATATGTGGGTTGGGTGAACCCCATAGTTTGAGACTTCATGATGGAGACTGGCTATCTGTGCATGCCAGACATTTGAATGTTAGTTAATGGCCATTTAGAAGCCATGTAAGAATTTTGGACATGGAAATAAAATCCATTGCTAGGTTTTGACTGCAAGGAAATGTGCAAACTGTCCTGTTTGTTGACAGGACTATGGTACATTTCCTTTTTACTTTTCTAAAGTTTCTGAGAACATAAACCCTTTCTCAGCTTTCTGAGCACACATTTCCAGGTGCTCTGGGAGCGGGTAGGGTGAGGAAGGGGGCTGTGAATCTGGATCTGGGAGGAGTGGCATGCGCACCTTGCAAGGGAGGGGTTGCCCTTCTCAAGCACCATGGTGGGGACCCCTTAAATATCAAGAATCATAGGATGCAGAGCTCAATGTAACCTGGGATGTAACACATCTACAGTGTAATGTGATAGGATCGGATGGATGAGATCAGGTGACGTTGTTAAGACTCAACCCAGAACTCCTGGTTCCTACTTGCTTGTTCTTTCTAATATGAAAGACTTTAAATTTGTGAAGAAAACTGTGTAAGTGAACACTGTTACGGCAGATGTTGCCTACATGTCTTTGGCTTCCCTGTGCCAAAGGAAAGGTCAAAGTCACATAATCTTGCCGTACTTTAATTGTACCACTTAGATGTTTATATAGACTAATAAGTATAAACCATCATAGAAGCAAATCACTACATGTTTTCTCACCAATCTTCTTTTAAACAATAGAATCCTATTGTTTTATAGCTTTTACTTTTTTTTTTTTTTTGTATGTGTGAGGTGCTGGGGATTGAACCCAGGACCTTGCACGTGCTAGGCAAGCACTCTACCACTGAACTGCATCCTCAGCTCTGTTTATAGGTTTTTAAAAATAATACATACAAAAACACGCTGACATACTTTAGTTGTCTATGAAGGCATCGTTTAAAATGGTTATGCTGTAGCATTCCATCACACAGATACCCTACAACATACAGGATTGAACCCCTTACTGGAGAGGTAGTTAGCAATTATTTAAACAAGCGCCTGTTTTATTAGTGCAGATGGTTCTAGGAAGACTGGAGTCCTTCGGTTAACCAGACAATAGTTTGAATCAGTTAGTGTCGCTTTTCTTTTTACTACCTAGCTGAGGGCCGCTAGTTAGAGAATGAAGGCTGAGATTATTGGGGTTGAAACTCTGGAGGAGGACGGCTGTGAGGCCAGAGGAAGATGTGTGGAGAAAGGGCTGCCCAAATGCAGTAATTTCAGTATTTTACATAAGAGTGGCTTTTATTTCTCTTTCCCTAACCCACACAACCTTTGCTTCAAGCCTTAAAGCTCAAGGCATCTTATGAACCGCGGCTGTCAGTACCCTGCAGTTACACTAAGTACTGGTGGAAAGGGCTGGCACCTGGGTACCGTGCCACGCACTGCTTTCCAAGTCGGGGGTTCCCTGCGGTCAGGTAATAGGGTCTG
Organism: Dolichotis patagonum; assembly: GCA_004027295.1. Taxonomy (NCBI): domain Eukaryota; kingdom Metazoa; phylum Chordata; class Mammalia; order Rodentia; family Caviidae; genus Dolichotis; species Dolichotis patagonum. The sequence continues at coordinate 196,800 of PVJX010000295.1, read as the reverse complement.
TTTGCTTAGTTGAATGGAAGCGAAAGGGCAGGTATTGGCACAGCCTAGTGACTGATAGGAGGCCTTCAGGAAAGGATAAGAGAGCAAACATGGCTTAAGGGCTACAGGCCTCAAAAGTAGGGCAATGAGTTGTGGCTGGTTTGTGGAAGAAGCTAAAAGATGACATCTAAGGAACTTGCTGGAGAGTGCTAGGATAACAACAGATAATTTGTAAATACAGTATTCTGAAGATCCTTGTTTTAGCCAGTAGTTTGAGTGGTGGCTGAGCGCAGTGTCTGGCTGTTTCTCAATTACGACTCCTTGTTTAGTTGAAAGACAATCACAACTACAGGACAGGGAAGGTGAAATTGAAAGCTGGGTCTTCGTGCTGCTGTGTGGCACTGAGAGGAAATTTCACTTCTCTGGTTTCCACCCTGCAAGTAGAAGGATGGTGCACATTGGCTTAGATGTGTTTTGAAGCTTCTCTTGAACATAAAAGAGTTTTTATTGCTAACATTTGCCTTTAATGTTGGGAGGTAGAATCAGCTGCACTGCTTCGAATGTGAAAGTTGAAGCAAAATGCTGACCTCGTAGGTTCATGTAACTTTTAAGAGTAGCATCTTGAAGGTGTCCTTCTATCAACTAAAGAACAAATGTCTCTGTTTAATATATGACTGCGTCAGAAAAAAAAAAATGCAACCACAGTAGGTGACCAGAGGGAGAAGTAACTTTCAGGAATTTTGAAAGCCCAGTAGGATTTAGTATCTGCTCTCTCAGCATTAACAAGGTCACCTTGCTAATACATGTTAATTTTGAAAGTTTAATTGACCTTTGGAATTTTAATATCAACCTTTTTTGGTATGTTTAGAGGTTGGAGCAATCACAGAGGAAACAGAAGCCTGTGACTGGTGGAGCCTGGGCGCTGTCCTCTTTGAACTTCTCACTGGCAAGGTAAGCAGCGACCTGGACGTTTAATAAACGTGTCCAACTGCCACCTTGACTTCCAATGGGGAATGTTAGCTTTCGCTTTTAGTTTTTAGGTCAGGGACTAAGTAAGAAAAAGCTTTGATACAAAGAAAAAAGAAAAGAGAAAGGCAGACTTATCAAGACTGGATTTTAAAAAAATGTAGGGTCCTATTTGGTTGAATAAATCAGTGGTAAAATTCTGTTATGTCACAGTGTTTCATAGCATGTTTTTCTCCTTTATTTTCCATGATTCAGCTTTAAGATGGTGAGATCTGTAAGGTTTATAATAAGGATGTATTAGATTTTTTTCTAGATGGTTTTAAACTCTTAGCTGAAGCAGAGAGGGAATTCTAATTTTTAGAAAATCAGTGTAGCTATTAAAGATAACATCTTTTTTCTTGGGACTAAATTTTTCTATCTGTTCTAGCTTTAGGACAGGATTTATAGTCGCTCTGATCAATAACTTTTAAGTATGATGTTTGATTTTAATAGACTTTAGTTAGGCAGATTGCCTCCTGGGAAGAAAACAGAGGAAACGAAGTTACATTTTTGCAAATGTCTGCCTTAACTGTGTAAATACCGACCTAAGATTGTTGTGAAGTTCACAAAGCACTTTTCATATATTTAAACTATAAAGTGTTATATAGATGTAAAGTGTTATCCCTAACAGATTCCACACTTTGAAGGTGGTTTTTAAGAACATTAAAATGCATCAACGGTTTCAAGTCCCTCTTTGGCTTGTGTGTGTAATTGAAGCTTTTCCATTAGGAGCCCCCATTTTCTGAGGGAGGGAGGAGGGAGGACAGGGCCTGTCGTGTGATCGCGGCGATAGGCTGCCTGGGTTTCAGTTGGTTTTGTAGGCTCACGGCCTGAACTGCGTAGGTGGCCCTGCGTTGATCACCCCACCTCTGCTTAATGTGGGGCTTGACCCGTCTGCACCCCACCCAGAGCCCTGTGCTGCAGCAGAGTGTGCTGTAAGGAGTGTACCTGATTGATCGTTTCAGACTTTGGCTGAGTGCCACCCGGCGGGGATAAATACTCACACCACCCTGAACATGCCAGACAGTGTCTCGGAGGAGGCTCGCTCCCTCATTCAGCAGGTAACTGAACTGACCTTCGTTGGCTGAGCACCTCAGCCGGCAGCCCGGGAGCCTTAAAGAAATTAGTGCTGGGCAAGAAAGATCCATTTCTAATTACACATTCAGAATGGACGCTGTGTGTTTTTAGGGTTCTGCTACTGTCAGAGTTTGGTGGGGTTAGAAAGGTAGGTAAAACTTGCTGGGATTAAAAAAAATTTTTTTTTTCAAAAAAATTGAAGTTAATATTTGTTAACCCCATGCATTTTTATAGATAGGAGATTTGAATATTGCTTTTAGCTTTCTGCTCTGCTTTTGCTGTTTTATAACCGTATAGAGATGACTATTTTCACTTTTTTTTTTTTTCTTTTCGAAACAGGGTCTCACTACGCAGTTCAGGCTGGTCTTGAGCTCACTTTGTAGCCCAGGCTGGTCTTGAACTTGCCAGGTCCTCATGCCTCGGCCTCCTGAGTGCTGGGATTACAGGCGTGCGCCACATTGCCTAGCTTCATTCTTTAATTTTTGCTTCAATATCAGACAACTTATTTCTCACCACTTTAATTCTTATTTATAAATAGTAATGGACACTTCAGACTGTGGAGGAGAGAAGAATTGTCAGAAAATTTTGTCAAGTTGAATCCCACATGTAGCCTGATCACTTGACGGAACTTGCACATTGATGTCAATTAGTACATTTTGGTGGCTTTGAAGAAAGACACTTTTGGTAATTAAGGTTCGGTACCCCAGGGACAGGCTTGGACCTCTAGCACCTGTTTTAAGATGATTCCTATGTCTAAAGTACAGGTTTAGTAATTCTTATCTGGAACATTTGAGATCAGAAGTGTTTTTCTAGTTTTGAAATATTTCCAAAGACTTTCCTGATTGAGCACCCATAATCTGAAGTCCAGAATTTGAAATGCTCCAAAACCTGAAACTTTTTGATTATCCTGTTGAGTTCCAAGTTGAGGATTTCAGATTTTTGGGTTAGGAATGCCCAGCCTGTGCTCCTGGCATGCAGAGCATTGTTCCTGGGGTGTGATGGGGGCACTGAAGCTCTGCAAGAATCGTCAGGCCTGGGTCCCTATGCGTCCATGAAAAATAGGACAGAAGCCGGGTGTGGTGGTGCACACTCATAATCTGAGCATTCAGATGGCTGAGACAGGAAGATCCCCGTGAGTTCGAAGTCAGGCTGAACTACACAGAGAGACACCGTTGAGAAACAAAACAAATAAAGAATATGGAGGAGAAGTTTACCTGGAAAAGATCAGTAGCTAAAATTATTTAATGAAATGTAGATTATTTTTTAATCAGGAAAAACAAAAGTGAAAACAATACAGGGAAATATATGTTAAAAAGAGAATGGCCTTGTGTTCTCTGAAAGAACAGTTGTGGTTTCACTCAACAAACATTACATGCAGGGCACAGTGTTCTCAGCCCACAACAGTGAGACTCCCAAATAGCTGTTCTGCAAGGAGAACTTAATAAAGGAGGCCAGAGAGGCTTAGAAAACATGTTCTCAGGTTGACAGCAGTGCAGGGTTCCAGTTAGTGCAGTGATATTATAGTGGTACTTCAGTTCATGAACCGAATTCTTTTCATGATTCTAGTCGCCAACCAATTGGATGAGAACAGAGCCAAATTCAATAATTAGGTTCAGTGTTGGCCTTATAGGGAATTTTGATTTGGTTCTGGTCTGATCTGGTGTATGACCAGAATCGTGAAAAGAATTCAGTTTGTGAACCGAAGGTACTGCTGTATTAGGAAATGTTTTGTGGTGTGGATATTATTTTGCTAGGTCTTAGCATTTTAGCGGGGCAAGGTTGGATGTGGGAGCCCACGTGCAGTGAATGGTTTGAACAAAGGCAGAGAAGGAACTAGAAAGACCCAGTGGGAAATCGAAAGTCTGGTTTATCTGGAGTGGGGGGATGAATCGAGGGTAGTAGTGGTAGGTGAGTAAGAAAAGGTGAGTTGAGGTTTTCTTACGGGGTTTCACACAAGGGCAAAGTGATATGATTCATTGAAAATTTGAAATTTGGAGCCATGCATAAAAGTGAAAGGATCAGAGTTAGCCTTAGGAAGATTAATTTGTCCTGAGTATGTGAAATGTAAAGAAACATGATTAGGCTAGGAAGACTGAGAGAAGAATATCGGAGCTCTGTGGATTAAGAAATGGTGAAGAAGTACGTGAACATTTTAATGCTAGCAGAGGTAGTGGACGAACAGCTATTCATTTGATTTCATCCTATTTGTGTGGCACAAAATACATTCTAAGTAATTTAGTAGGTAAGTAATTTAGAGAAGGTAGCAGTTGCTACTTTATTTCTTTTCCCTTAAAGTTGTCATATTGCATAATAGCAAATAACTTCCCTGGAAACATTTGCCGAGTTCTGCCTCTGCCCTTACTGTAAGTTCCTTAGTACCGGAGCGCAGGGCTGGCCAGTCCTCGCATCCTGGGGCCTGAGCCGCACAGTAAATCAGCCCCCGGTGCTGGCCTGCGAGGAAGCTGCCACTCATGCTGAGGAAACATCATCAGGAAAGGGAAAGGGGGTCTCCTGGCATGATTAGCAATTTGTCATTTTGACTTTCCTCTTCCACTACCTCACAGGTCATAGGGGTCATTTTAAAAAAAATCTTAAAATGATTTATATGGAAATAATTATTCTGCTTTGGGCAAATTTTCTCCACTTTGGTCTTTCAACTCCTTGCTTTGTTCCTAGGTTTTGTAATCTCCTAAACTCAAGGTTCAGCCATCTGCCCCTGGCAAGTGAACGATGCTAAAGTAAACACAGTTACTTTTTAAACACAGTTAAAAAAAAAATCTTCCCTGCACGTTTGTGCTTTACAGTGTACATTTCGTTTCCTGTGACTCAGGTGCTTCGCCGGGTGAAAGATACTGCCCAGCGAACAGACCTCCCAAGCAGGCTTCTGCACCTTCCTCACCCAGCTCTGCTCCCTGTTCCTTCTGAGCAGGGGGCTTGGCAGTGGCCATCTGGGATTCATGATCTTTTTTTGGTGGGGAGGGTTTGGGGTAGCGTCTTGTTGTGCAGTCCAGGCTGGCCTCAAACTCATGGCAGTCATCCTGCCTCCACCTCTCAGAAGTGCTGGGATTCCAGGCGCACGCCACCATGCCCGGCCTTAGGACTCATGATCTTGAGTGTGTCACTGGCTGTCATTTTCTTTGGAGCAGTAGACTCTTTGTGTAATTTCTGGAGGCCTTGAGCAGATAGTTATGGATAAAACAGACTTTTACCTAAAGATTTGTACTTATGAATCAATGGAGGAGTCCATGAACTAAGTAAAAACTAAGTAAACTGACTTGTCAAAATGCAAATTTTGTATTTGAAATCATGTTTTGGAAAGAGTTGAGTAAAAAAGCCAATTGAAATGGAAAGAAAGAAAGGAATAAAGAAAGGGAGGAAGAGAAAAAAAAGAAAAGATACATATTTATTTCTTCAAATAGTTATGTGTATTCCTGAAATAATGGGATGTGGTTAATTCTTAGCAATATTTGATGTTAGGTTTATGTTAAAATATCTGATGCCTTTCACATTGCAATCAGGCGTGGAATGTCCATGACAAATGAGTTTAATGCATTTAAGGTATTCCTATGATGTTTGTTTTATAATAACAGCTTTTTTGGTACATCTTAGCAAATTCTGATACAACAGTTCTTTGAGCAGCTAGCTTTAATAAATAGTACGTGGGTCATTTTGAGTGCGAGACATAATAATTTCAAGTGAAAAGACTGTTAGTGTAGGCCTTTGAAGTATCTGCTTCACTCCCCTTGTTGATTGGGAATATCAAAGTGAAATAATGGATTCTTGGTGGTTGCTAGTCACAGATTGATGAGGTAGTGCAGTGTGATGAAGGCATGAATTTGGAGTCAGAATGCCTGAATTCAGAACCTTTCTTTGCTATTTGCTACTTTGTGATCTTAAACAAATTTCCTGGAGCCTCTCCCCCTCTCTCCTCATCTGTAGGAAGAACAGTAGTAGCTATGTGTAGCGTAATAGTGAGTTAAATGAATTAACCTGGGCACATAGAGTAGTGCCTAGCCCACCGTGTTATGTAAGTGTTATCATTGATAGGATGTGGTTGAAGCTTCATGCCATAATTTGTGGTGAAACAAATATTTGAATTATAGGGCTGCTAATGGAAGAGTGAGGCAATTGCTGGTATTACAAATAAAAAGATTTTAAAGTACCAGATTGACACATAGCAGGCAATCTGTTGCTCATTCTGTGCATAATTGGATTAATGAATCATGAATGCCAGTAGAAATAAAAAAGAGAAGAAATAGAAAGTTTGGTTGAATTTGGTCAGTGGAACTTCCTATATGTGTAAGACCAGTAATGTTGCAAAGAAACCGTTGAAATATTTCAGTTGCACTTTAGCTGTGGTTTGGGGGAAAATGATCTATTTTAGCATCAAATTTGAGTGGCTGTGACTGCATGAAGAAGCTGACATTCTCCAGAAGTATGTAAGTGAGACAGAATTGATTAAAAAAAAAAGCAGTCATTGGAGTGCCCTGGAAATTGGTCAGAGTATACAATAATCTGAAAAGTGTTTATGAGTGAGAAACAGCCAGACTTTGGGGGAAAAACGGCGGGACTTGGGTGTTCTTGACTCAGTCTGCTCCAGCCCCTCCTCTCAGCGTTGGATCAGGTGTAAAGATTCCTTCAGGTGGGCAGGCATGGGGACCAAGCCTGAGGCTGCTCGAATGGGCACAGGGACAGGGCGTGTCCTGCTACCCACGGGCAGAGTCCAAGATCGAGAATGGTGGAGGAATCTGAGTATAACCTCAGTTCACTCCCTGTTTGACACAAAGGGATGAAGACGCCTGGGGGTCTTTGAGGAAGTCACACTTTAGAACACAAACCAAAACGACCTTTCAAGAACGAAGATGACACGAAGATAAAGAAACCCTGGGCGAATTCATTGCTCTAGACCTGCATTACGCTTCATGGTAGGTTAGACCGAAGGGAAACACCACCACGCAGTAATTCAGACCCAAAGACGAGATGAACACTGGGAATGGGGGCTGTGAATTAATAGAAAAGATTATATAATCTAGAGATGATTTAATGGTTATGACTTAAAGGGTAAGTGTGTAGTTTATTTCCAAGTACCATACCATTTTAAAGACTTGAGTACCCTTGGGTTTTGGTGCCCATGATGGGTCATATAGTCAATCCTTGTGGATACTGAGGAAAGACAACAGTAGACAAAAGAAGGGCAACAGAATGGACTTTAATGGGGCAAAGACTCCACCTTTTACTGAAATTAAGATAGTATTTCCAGAAGTGGATTGCAGCAAATTAATATACATATGTAGTCCTTGTAGCGACCACTAAAAAAATCCAAACCAAAGCAAACAAAAACTCCTAGAAATAGAACAGTAAAAGAAAATTAGCAAAGAAATGAAATGGTACAGTAAAAAGTATTTAATACAAAAGAGTCAATAAAGGGAGACAAAAAAAGACAGCAGATCTACAAAGCAAAATGGCAAATGTAGGTCTATGCCTGTAATTACAAAGCGATATCTACACAAACCAAACAAAAGGCAGATATTGTTAAAATGATTTTAAAAGTGAGATTCAGCTCTTTTTCGTGTATGAGAGGCACACTTTAAATTCAGAGACACAAGTAGGTTGAAAGAAAAAGGATAGAAAAGGATGAACCATGCAAACAGTAACCATAGAGCCGGAGTGGTTATATTAAACAGAAACAAAATTGGCTCTAAAACAAGAGACTTTATAGTGGAGCCCGACAGGTGTTTCATAACAATAAAAGGATCAACACATAGGAAACCGTAGCAGTTACAGATGTATGCGCACTCATAATGCCTCAGAATTTATCAAACAACACCTGGATTCAAAGGAAGAATGGGCAGTTCAGTAATAATAAAGAGAGACAACAGTACTCCATGCCTGGTCACTGAGAGAAAATCACACAGATAGAAAGACTCCAGTATTATTAAACACTTACAACTGACGTATATGGGGCAGCCCACTCAGTGACTGCAGAAAGCACATGTGAAGCAAGCCATCCCTAAGACAGACCATGGTGTAGGTTACAGAATTAGCTTCAGTATTTAAAAAGATTGCAGTCATACATTGTACTCTGACCATAACAGAGTTGTTAGAAGTCAACAGCAAAGAGAGAGCTGATAAATCCACAAATATTTGAAAATTATATCACATACTTCTAAGGAATTTATGGATCAAAGAAATTCTAAGAAAAAGGAAAGTTTATGTCTTTAACTGTATACCAGGAAAAAAGGAAAAGTCTCAAAAGTTTAAGCCTGCATAAGAAACTATGGAAACAAAGCATAAAAAGCCAGGTTTCCTAAGCAGGCAGAAGAGAGACAGCAGAAATCAGTAAGACAGAAAGGAAATACCATCGAAGTCACAAATTCTTTGAAAAGATCAGCAAAATTGGGAAATATCAGCTGAATCCTAAGTATTCTAAAAGCCTGAAATATCCAAAACAATTGTGAAAAGGACGAGGCACAGTTGGGGGACTAATACTAATTTCCACATGATGACGATTAAGACAAGTGTGTTTTTTCACAAATGGTGGCAGGAAATCAAATACTCATTCACCATGCTAAAAACAGGATGTATTAAGACCCTTCATACCATAGCGGAAAAATAGTGACTTAGAGTGATTAACAGACTTGTGCATAAGACCTAGGAGTATAAAAATTGTAGAAGAAAACATAGGAGAAAGTCTCCCTGACCTTGGGTTAAGCAAAGAATTAATTAGGCATGACACCAAATCATGACTCATAAAAGGAAATATTGATAGAGTAGACTTCATTAGAATTAGAAACTTGAGCACTTCAAAAGGCAGCATTAAGGAAATGGAAAGTCAAGCCACAAACTGAGAGAAAATGTGTTGTGGCTTGAATTGAGAATGTACAAAGAACTCTGATGCGTGAGTAACACAAATGACTTTGTTTTAAAATGGGCAAAAAATTATTTCACCAAGGAAGCTGTATGAATGACTAATAAGAGCATGAAAATATGCTCAATGTCAGAAGAATAATAAGGAATCACTAATGTGCACTAGAAGAGCTGTTATCAAAAAGACCCAGCGCTGAGATGCTGGAGGAACTGGAACCCTCGAGCACGCCTACAGCTACCAGAGCGAAGCTTGGTGATTTCTTCAAACATTACACACAACTTCCCGTGTGACCCAGCAGTTCCACTGCTAGGAATGTATCCCAAAGAAATGAAAAAATATGTCCAAATGTTAACTGCAGTCTTATTCGTTGTCATCCCAAACTGGAAATCCAGAGGTTCTGTAATTGGTGACGGGAGTAACAAAATGTGGCGTATCAAACAGTGGAATACGATTCAGAAAACGTTGGTACCTGCTAGAGTGGTGCATCTTAAAGGCCTTATGCTGAGTGAGGAAAGGGAGCTTCAAAGATTATGTGTTTTATGATTAGATTTTCATGGAATGTTCAGAAAAGGCAAATTCATAGAGGCAGGAAGCAGACCAGTGGGGTGGGGTTGGCAGGTGGGAATGAACTGCAGAAGCCAGGAGGAAGCTTCAGGGCCATTAGTGTGTCAGCACTGGATTGTGACGATGCTTACACATCTCTACATTTACTACAGCACCAAAAAAATCGCCAACTGTGTCTATTGATGGTGGTTGAATTTCATAGTGTATAAATTTGAGGATTCGTGACTTATCTCAAGACAGGTTCTTCCAGCACACCCAGGGTGCGCAGATAGTTGTATAAGATTACTTCTGTTTTCCACTATTAACAGTCCTGCTCATATAGCAGTTCTTTTACATGTGATTTCTGTTTCTGAAGAAATCGAAACCTGTTTCATTTATTGAATCAAATTATTTCATTTGAACCAGCAGTTCCAAAAAAAAAAAAAAAAAACATTTAGGGATACAGATTAGCTTGTTTAGACTCTAGGTAAAGTTTAGTCCACAGCATTGTAGTTAGTTACCAATTAAAACTTACTGTGCCCCCCCAACATACGAATTAGGAGTTTAATGCAGCATCTGATGATGTCCTGCTGTACCTTGGGGATGGGAAATTGATTTTTGTGCACTGTAGGTGAGGTTGAGGGAAATGAAGTAAATCACCCAAGGTCATCTTTCAGAATAATTGAAAACCATACATTCAGTGAGATGCACCCTGTACCCCACGGCTGGAGTGATGTGAGGCACTGCTGTCTTTCATGAAAACACCATCGGTGATAAAGTCTGTTTGTCACCAAGGCTGTATTTAGAGGCTCTTCCCTTTGTTTTCCTTTGATTCACTGGTTGGATTCCTGTGGCTCACTAAATCCTTTTCTTTAGCTCTTGCAGTTCAACCCCCTGGAACGGCTGGGTGCTGGAGTGGCCGGTGTGGAAGACATCAAATCTCACCCGTTCTTCACCCCCGTGGACTGGGCAGAACTGATGAGCTGAGTGCTGCCCAGGGCTGCCCGCGCACATTCCGAGCTCTGTGACACGGTGGTCTCCCTGCTCACAGTGACTGCGGAGCACCAGCCTTTTGATCGAGGCCTGGCGACGACGGGGGCGGAGCTAAGAGAGCTTGCATGTACACTTAGCGTCTGGACGAGATATTAGCTAACTGTGCCAGGAGCTGTTGTGTGCACACCTTTAACCAAGGTGACACTTCATGCGACGGTTTGTGCTGCAAACCCAGCTGGAACAGGAAGGTTCCTCCAGCAGTTCCTCCGTCTCACAGCTGTAGGTGTAGAACTGTCGCGCTTGAGAGAAGGAACCTTACATGGCAGCTGATGATCCTCTGTTAACCAAGCTCGGTTTGCACAGTCAGATCATTTGCGAATAATGCATGGAAAGTGCTTGATGAACAGTGTTATCTATGGGCTTAAGAAGCAACAGAAAAGACACGCGTGACCTCTGGAAGGAAACCGTCTCCGAGACGCTGCATAGCGTGGGGATTTTAAATGGGGCTCTGGGTGATTTCTAGGGGGAGAAAAACTCTGCTGTCAGCGTGGAACTTAGGGGGTTGGTGGTGCTTCTTTAGGGATAGAACTGTGTAAACTCTTCTCGCTCTTCAGCCTCGTCTTCCTTTCCTCATCTTCCTGTTTTTTGCACCCTTTGCTTATTCTGTTCTTCCTGCTCTTGTCAGCACATGTGCAACAAAAAAGGGAACGGAGTATTTATTTCACAAATTGTATCACCTTAGTGGGGACTAGGAAATCATGACAGAAAATAAATGTGCTAAAAAAATGTAGATGTCCCCTTCCTTTACCGGCTGACAGCGTCAAATATTTAAAACATTTTTCAAAGAACTTGTTGTTGTTCCTTTTCAGAATATTATCAACTTTTGCTACTGGTGCTTATATTTAACTTCATTTTACTTTTTGGTAAATGGACCAAAGGCGCCAGAGGATCTTGGCTGAATGGAATGGAACGGCAGTCTTCCTTTATTACCTCCAGCGATAAGCGCTTCAGACTTGAGCGCCCCGTCTGCTTGACATTATGTGGAAGGTGTGCGAGCATCCACACATCTCCAGATGGTTTTATTTGTTGTTTCTTTATGTTGCCAAGATAACTCTTGTAGTCATGCACTGTTCCTAAAAATCTACAAATGTTTAAAAAGTGTTGTCAATTTTAAACTTTATTCAAGGAAAAATAAGACACTATGTCCAAGTTAGTGGCCACACCACTCAAAATAGTAAAAGTTTCTCTCTCTCTCTCCCCAACCCTGTCTTGTCTTTTTGTTTCTTTTCTTTCTCTCTTGTGTATGGTGGTAAGGATCAAACCCAGAGCCACATGCATGCTGGGAAGGCTCTCTATCCCTGACCTATATCCCCAGTCCTTGAAGTTTTTCTCCTGTGTTTTTGAGATGCACGTAGGAGCCCCCCTGCTCCACGAGCTTCTGTGCAGATCATCTGCCATCAGCCAGGTCCTCCGGCAAGTTCCACGGAAGCAGAAAGCGCTTTAGTGAAACAAAGGAAATGTGCACGCAGTTTTCCTTTCTCTATTATTCTACTCCCCTTTTTCCTTTCTGGTCCCCTTATAACCTGAACCCCAGCTGAAAGGCTGCAACAACACCAGGTTGGGGAGCAGGTCACCAGGATCATGGCTCAGTCCTGATGACATCACTCCCTGGACCTGAGTTCAGCTCACCAGCCCTGGCCTCATAACAGGAACTCGCGCAGGTGAGACAAGAGTGACATCCTGTAGCACTGGTAGGAAATCTGCAAGTCCCCCGAGCTGGCCGGCACAGTACTTCCTTCCAGAAGTGCCCTGTGACACCAAAGTAGGACTTCACAGCCAAGGTGAAGGTCCCTGCCCTACCGCATGATTGGGCCCCTGGATTCAAAGGGTTGTCGTGTCAACAGATGTTCCTGTCAGGCTGATGACAGAGCCCCATGGCTCCGGCTTCCCCTTGTGTTTTCTCCCTGCGTGTTTGACTGGAGCGAGTGCTTAGTGTTCGTATGTCACGCACAGTCACGATGGTCCTGAATTATTTCAGCGATAAACACCAGGAGAAATGACTCTGGGGTGAAACCCAGGCTGTTTTTCTTTGATTGTATATAAAATGGTGTGAGTGATGGTGGCTTCTGGGCATTTTGTTTTTGTTTCTTTTGTATTTTATTTGCTTGAGCAAAGGAGTCAAAATCATCTTACCATTGAGTGGCAATCTCCTTTGATTTTTTTTTTTTTACTATGGTAAACTATATAATATGTTTTTTAACTTTTAAATGTACAGTTCAGTAGTGGCAGTAAGCATGTTGACATTTTTGGGTAATCGTCACTATCCATTCTGAGAGCTTTTCGTATGCCATCTATTCTACTTTGTATAAGTAGAACCATGTAATATTTGTTCTTTTGTATATGGGTCATTTCACACTGTAAAGTTTCCAAGGTTCACCCATGCTGTAGGAGGTATCAGAATTCCTCCTGCAAGCTGAGTGCACTCCAATGTGTGCATGTGTGGTCCTTCACTGGGCAGAGGAAGTCGAGTTGTTTCTGCCTTGTAGCCACTGTGAAGGACGTGAAGGGAACGTGGATGTCTGCCTGTGTGTCTGCTCCCTCGCTCATTTCTGTGAAATCTCCACTGTCGTTGAGGGTTATTTTGCCGTGCTCCTTATAGACAGGCTTCTTCAGACAGGTTGCAAGACCATCGTGGCGCAGTGCCACTTACGGTGTGACATAGAAATCGTCCATTGCTACTTCACAGGTGGGTCAGTTAAGCTTTCCTAGAGTAAAATAGAAGGCCATCACTTCTGCAGCTTTCTTTAATCATGACAGGTGTTAATATTATTTGGGCATAAATTTTTTGTTGGCTTATTTAGTAATGGAACTCTATCATTTTTTAAAAAAGGTTTGTTTTATTTTTAATTGAGAAAATGACTACATATTTATGGGACACAGTAGTGTGTTGCAGTACACATATATTGAGAGATTATCAAATCAAGGTAATTAGTATATCCATCATCTCAACTCATTCATTTGTGGTGAGAACATTTTCCACCCTCTCTCTGGAATTTCTGAAGTGCACGTTAACTGTAGTCACTGTTCTGTGTGGTGAAGTACCAGAGCCAACACCTGGTGTCACCAACCTCTCCCCTTGCTCTGTCCCTCTCCCTCTCTCTGGTCACTGACATTTCTACTCTCTACTTCTATGAATTACCTGAACTCTTTGATAATATACTTAAACCTGTCTTTAAACAGCTACAATGCCTATTGTGTGTTGACTCTCAAGATTTCCGTATTTTACTTCACAGTCAGTGTGAACCAAGATTGAATTTTGCTTTCATGCCGTGAACTGAAGAGTGTGAATGTGTAAGGTCATACTCTCGTGCTGCAGGTGAGGCCCCGCACTTCATGTGCCTTGGTTGAAGTCCCTTACCGGAGAGTTTGGAATCCGAACAGAAGGACTCCAGCGCTGATCGGCTCTTTGCCTCCTGTGGGCTCCTTAACGACATTTTCACGAGACTCCCTTTGGGCTAACTTCATAGGAAAGGCCAAAGCTAAGCGTGGGTAGCTTTCTTCAGAAGAGGAGGAGAGGAAGGGCACAGGAGGAGGAGGAGTTGATGTAACTTCTGGCTCATCAAATGCGCTGGGTAATGGAGCCTGGTATTTCACGTTCTTTCTTCGGAGTCTGGGAGTATGAGGGAAAGCCTTGCACTGCTGTGCCGGGCAGGGCTCTGTCACTAACTGGCCTGCAGCCTTAGGCCAGGAGCATCACTCCGTGTCTCCGCTTACCTGTGGACTAACAGGCTAGGTGACTTCTAAGCTCCACAAGTACATGATGGATTTTCTGTTTGTCAGAGTGACCTAATATGAGAAACCAGCACCGTAGAAGACAAGGCTGATGAAACTCTTAAAGGGGTACTGAATTGTTTTCTTACCATTAATTGTTTAGTAATCCCCTAGGCCTGGCTTACTGCATTTACCTGCTCAGGGGTGTAGTCCTTGGTAGTTAGATGGCTATTTGAATTAGAAACAGATTCTTCTAGATCTATGCTGGAAAAGGAGAGAAGAAGGTCCAGACAGAAGTCCAGCTGGGGAGGGGGAGGAGGGGGGTGGGGAGCAGCCCTGCGTTGGCGCCTCCGGCCCTTCTCAGGGGCTGCCATAGTATCCCGTCCCATCACCCCCCTTCCATCGTCAGTTATGTGTTTATTTGACTCAGTCACTTGCAGATGTAATCAGAAGGCCAAATGGATACTTTCTCTTCTTACTTAACACAGGATGTTAACTCTACCAGTGCGAGTAATTTGGAATTTTGAGTATTTGATGTCTACTCAACTGATTTTAAGGATGTCCCGTTAAGCCCTCGTGTTAAGGGTTACCAAGTAGCAGAAGCTGCGAAGTCCGCCTCTCTAAATAAAGTTGGAAACATAATGTGAAGCAGAGTGCTCCAGACCCTTGTGGAGTGGCCTCACATACTCTCTCGAGGACAGGGAATAGGAAACCAGACAGCAGCCTGCCTTTGGGTGACATTTATGGTCATGGCGCTGTGAAGGAGCCTGCTTTTTAGGTCTCTGTCAGGTGACTCTCTTCCCTGGACCAGATGTCTCTGCCATGGAGCAGAGGCGGTTTGTGAAGGTGTGAGTGACACAGTAACCCTAGTGCGATGGGCTGGCATAGCCGGGCAGAGCGCTTGGCCAGGTGTCCACCCAGGTGTCTGGAACCAGAGGCAGCCCTTGCTGAGCTGGATCCAAAGTGTGGTGCTCTGCTCTTTCCTGGGGAGGAGGCAGGCGCTGGAACTGCTGCTGCTGACCTGGGAAAGGCAGTGGGTGGCCTCTGGAAAAGACGAAGTGACATGCAGATGCACTCAGTTCTCTGTCTGCGTCCTTGCTGAAGGTAGCGGCTTAGAGTGAAGGCAGAAGCCAGTGTCCAAAGAGGGCCGTGTGGGTGCTTTTAGGCAGGACACCTCTTAGTGAATATGCTAAGAAAGAATGACAAAAGAACCCACTTTGGGGCATGAGAATGGCTGGCATCCTGTTTTGGTAAACCTCAAGATTTCATATAAAAAGTTAGTTCTTCTAATGTTAAGAATATAGAAGGCAGAAGTGTTTGTCCCCTGCCAAAAGCAGCTCATCTGGAAGGAACTTAAAGGAAGTAGATCACACTTTAGGGTCCAGTAATGACCAAAATGCAATGCTATCCTGGTCACGCACTTATATATATATATATATATATATATATATATATATATATATATATATATATATATATCAAGTGACTCAGCTGAGACAAAAGACAAGAGAGAAAGGAGGTCTAATGTTGGCAAAACATTTGAAAATGTTATGTAACACTTCAGTTTCTTAGGCTTGCTCTAGAAAGATGATGTGTTAGGTATTTGAAGGATCTGCTTTTAGCAAAAAGATTCTACAAAAGCTTCTTTAAAACTGGACTTTTCCCTGTTAGTTCCTTTTGTTTCCTCATTGCTGTGTCTTCCTCCCTCCATCTCCTCTTCATCTGCTTCTCTGCCCCCATGATCATGGATCAGAAGACGTGGCCCCTGCCTTCACAGACCTCATAAAACCCCAGGAGAAGAAAGCAGGGCAGAAACAAGTAGGGTAGAATGTGGCGAGCGTTGGGAGGTCCGATCTAAGGGTGGTGAGCACAGCAGGCAGAGATGTGAGGAGCTGTGGGCAGCCTTCCTGTGCTGAGCAGGACCTTGCTGTGGAAATAGGACTTTTAAACATAAGGACCTTTGCTGTATTTTGTTTGAGGGTAAGGAAAGATTCCAGGGCAGCAGGAACAAAAACCAAAACCCCTCAGTGGTGTGCAAGGTGGGGAGGAGCTGAGTGGATTGTATGGGGCTGGGTTGTTGGTGTGTTCGTGCGTGGACTGTAGGTCCACAAGCGTGAAAGTTAGGTCGGGCCATGTTAGATGCCTTGTTAAGACGTTGGGGCTTCATTCGCTAGATCGTGGGGAGCTAGTGAAGTTTCTTAGACAGTGGGCTGTTAAGATAATTTTAGGGTTAGAGTGGAGAATAAATCGGAGCGACAGAGATTAGAGGCAGGGAGAGCTGGTAGGAGTTTTTGCAGAAATTCAGGTAAGAGATAAAGTCCTGAATGAAGTGGAAGAATATAAAGGAGGGACCCATAATCACCCTCTTGCCTGTCTCTCTCCGGTGTACAGAGCAGAATTTCCCTATCAAATAATTGCTTTCCTTTCTCTTCCTGAAGCTGGTTTGTACCGGGAGATCGTGGATTGTTTGTAGACTCCCCCCAGGAGCCCCCAGGGAGCAAGCTCAGCAGAGCTCCTCCACTCGTCACCCCCATGGGGACACTGATACCCTCGGAGCTGCCACCTTGGGCAGCTCGCCCGCTTGTCATTTTGTGACTCTTCTTCCCACATTTTGCTGTTAAAGGGTTGGTTTGCTCTCTGTTGGGTCTTTGCTCTTAGAAGACTTTACCTCCTGCCAGGTCACTTTGCTCTTTGTATCAGACTTTTGACACAATTTGGCTTAGCTCAGTGATTTCCCAAAAGTCGTCCCCAATCTGGGTCAAGAGAATCAGGTGTTTTTCACTCTTCTTGCTGCTTTTCCTCAAGTTTGAAATTGCTTGTCAGTGAAAGATTTAGGATCACACAGGAAAGGGCATCCCTGGACCATCGACGCTGTGCGTTTCCTGGACCTTAGTGAGAGATGCAAGTTTTCCTCCTCATCCCAGCTGCATCCCGGGGACTTGGCTCCGTGTGTGGACGAGGTCTTCTGTGGGTGCTGATGCCTGGTTGAGTCTGAGAACCATTGGCTCGGCTTCCCTCCACCGCACGGCGCGATCAGAAACTACACCAAGTGTTTAAATTTATTAGGGTAGAAGACACATTGCCTTTGAGCCCCTCAAAATCTGCTCCTTGCTTGGAGCACACGGAGCCCATCACACTTGTTCTTTGCAAAGTTCCAGAAATCCTCTTTTGGGAGTATTTTTAGTTGTGCTCTCGTGGCTGCCTTGATGTCCCGAATGGTTTCAAGATGTTTATCTTTCGTGGTCATTTTGACACTGGAGAAGAGCCGGAAGAGGCTCAGTACTCGATCCGTTGAATGAGCTGGATGGGAACACACCAGAATGTTCTACAGCACAGAAATTACTGTAGATATTTCATATTGACTGAGGACATTGAGGCAGCCATGGAGACACAGAGAGGCCTGCCAGAGAGAGCTGCTTCAGAAGGTAGCAAGAACAGTGGGAAAACTGTTGGAAGCCAGGGGGAACATTCTGGGGTGGTCAGTGGTAATCTATCTTTTACTGCGATGACTTTTAAAAGGAAACATTCACTGAATCTTCTGATTACACTGTGTTCATGTTGTGTTTTTCCGGGGGCATCCGGATGTTTGAGTCTGCAGACATTCATTCCTACAGCAGGTTTCCCAGGGAGCTGGTTGTGGGAGGGCCCGTATCAATGAGAAAGGGCGCTGGAGAGAAGGTGCGTGGTGAGGAAGGCACGAGCAGGCAGCTGAAGAGAGAATCAGAGGGGGCCAAAGAGGAGCTGGGGTGGGGAGTGGATGGGTTCTCGCAGAGTTTGGCCCCACTCTGTCTTAGTTATCTTTTATTCACAGCTTCTGTTATCTTTGGTCCATTTTGCAAGAGATGGCATAAACATCAAATTAAAATTATAATTCTTTTGGTTACTTGTGTATTGTTGGGCTCCTTCTCAAGCAGAGCTGCAGCTGAAATTCAGTATTTAGTCCCTGCATTGTTCGAAATCAGAACACGGAGACTCGCGGCCAAGTTTGGGAAAGCTACCAGAATGTTCTCATCGGATTCTGACTGCGTAGCGTTGCTGCTCTGTGTTTTCCTTAGCACTGTCAGGCTCAGTCGGGGGTGCTTTCTGGGTCGGCTTGGTTTTTGCCTCTGGCAAACTGGTTTCAAGCTTCATTGTAGTAAAGTGAAACTAGATGATCCTGAAGGTTAACCATCTGTGTAGGGGCGAGGGCTGTGTGCTCATATGATCTGGGATCTTTTCCACTTCTAGGATCTCTGGTTTATTTGGCACCAAGAATACTAGCCGAGATTAGTAATAAAATATCACTTTGGTCAAATATATATTTGACTTTGGAAAATCACCTGCAAAATTTTGTTTTCAGTAGATGGGATTTGGTATCCACAGTTGCTCTGTGTGCCTCTGGGCTTTGCCAAAGCTCACCTGTAGTAATGTGCTGTCCTTTTTAAAGCACTCTGTTGCCTGAATTGCCTCAGGTAGGGAGGCTTTGCACTGCTTTTCCCTGCACTGTGCGGAGGATTCTCCTTGGGATCCCCTGCCACGTGCACATGTGCACAGGCACAGAGAAACACGGCACCGGGGGGAGGGCATCAGGCGAACAGAGAAGCCAGTGAGACCCATGGGGCATCGCAGTGCCCGGGGCCGTTCCCCCGCAGAGCTACCTCTCCTTTGCACTTGCCTGTGCCTTTGAAGGGCAAGGCCCTGAGCAGCCCTGGACAGCCGTGTGATCTGGAGTAGGGAGGGTGCCAGGTAGAGCCCGCTGTTTTGAGAAAGCACTGTGCCTTGCTTCTTCTCGTGTGTCCTGTGTCGAGCCCTAAGTAGCTCCAGCCCATAGCTGCTGGCCCTGCCGCACCTGCTGTGACTACAGCAAGACCAGGAGTCACTGTCAGGCGGTGGCACCCCCGAACCCCTTCCCCAGGATCAGAGCAACCCTGATTGTGCGCATCCCCCATCTGGGGCCTGGACCTCGCCCTTACGGTTTGGTTGGCCTCGCTGTTCCCTGGTGAATCTTGGCGTCCAGAAAGTGGGGTGACAGCCATCCTGATGTTGCCACTGTGTCTCTGGGCTGCAGGTTGAAGCTGTAGCCTGTAGCTTAGCTCCACTGTGGGCTATCATGGATGGCGGGAGGAGGGAGAGCAGTTGCTGCCTGCTGCAGCTGTCTCCTTTTGAATCAGCCGCCCCCATTTCCCAGGTGCCAAAACAACTCGCAGGGCTTAGAGCGCTCCCCATCTCTACCTCTTCTGCCCGTGCAGCACGGTCGCAGCTTTCCAGCAAGTCTTTTGTTGTGGGAGCTCTAAATCCGTGGTAGGGAAATTACCAAGAGACTCTCCTCCAGTCTGCCCTCCCTCCCCTTGCTCCGTCTCTTTCTTTCCTTCCTTTGTCTCCTTCCGTAGCTGGGGTCAGAATCCCTAGCCAGACTGAGAACATGGTTGCTATTCCAGGACCCAGATGCCAATATGTGGCAGCATCTGGCTTATTGGCAAGCATTGCCCGCAGTTGTGCTGGCTGCTACTAGGCCTGTCATGTGGCTGAGCCTGCTGACGGGGGCCCTGTGACAAAACGGAGTTTCTTTGAGAATCTCGTCTCAACCAAGGAGCCCACCAGCAAGCAAGGAGCTGCAAGGAGAGGACACGCGTTCGTGGGCGGGGTGACTACAGACCACCGCTTTGATGCCACCCTTGACCTGTTTTGCAGAAATGCCTGTTTTGTGTTTGAGAGCCCGCTCCTCGTGTCACCTTACCTTCTTGTGCTGTTGGTGTTTCAGGTGCCTTAAGGCATGGAGCTCCTTGAAAGAGAAACACAAATCACTAAAAAATGTTGAGATAAAATCCTGCTCCTCAGAGGCGCCTGTTTGGCATGGGGAGCGCATGATAACAGCTTGCTTTAGAAAGGTGACATTTCTGCTGAAGGCTGAATAATGAAAAATGCATTTTAAAAACTCAGCCCTTGCTCGTCTTCTGATGGCTGACTTTTGAAGTGAAGGCCACTTCTTCAGTGTGAAGGGTCCTTTCGGAGGCTGGCCCTCAACCATGGGCACATTAACTTTTGTCATCATTGATGAGGCTGAGGAGCCTTTTAAGTTAATTGTCACATAATAGGGTTTTAACGGCTTTCCTCAAGGTGCAAATCCTGGGTGTTCAGACTGTGTCGAGTTCTTATTGTCCACAGCATCGAGGGGCAGAGACAAGATGAAGAATAAAGACGCAGGTCATTGGTGACCAGAACACAAATGCTTCCATTATTTCATTCTTCCCTGCGGGCTATGATTGATCAGGGCAAGTGAGATGCTCCAGGTTTTGCAGATGGAGACACGAAGGTCCCAAGAAGGTGACTCACCCCAGTTGGCACAGCAAGCTAGAGAGGGCGGGGCTGGGATCACGGTGATATAATCCTGTCTTACTGAGCACAGGTGCGTGGGATTCTTTGTTCTCAATTCCTAAGAGCAGGGAAGGTGTCTTCGACTTTTTTTCCACTCTGCCCCCAATTAGTAACCTCTCCACATCCATGGCCAGCTGTCCACACATTTCTCTTCCCAAACACACACAGACCGTATAATAGAGGGCTTCTTTGCAAAATAGACACCCACGATTCACAAAGGGGAAGAATCAAGAGGAAGCAAAACTGAACTTGAATTAAAAGATGATGGTCCTGGGAAGGAAGAGCTGATGGTAACAGCATCCTGCCCACATCTACAGCCCCAAATACAGATGCACACAGAACCTAAGTAACAGGGTCAAAAGCTCACAGACAACATTTGCAACAACAAAACAAATCTTCCCTCCCCCCAAGTAGCAAGAAAACAAAATAAAGTAGGTGGAGATGAAAACGCAGTAGGCAAAGATTGCATGGTATATGAGAGACAGAAAGGAGCAAGTGTTGATTCAGAATGGCCCTGGGAACAGAACCCCCAAGTCACCGACTGGCGTTCACTAGGAAGCTGCTGGCAAAAGACACCTGGTCGCCTGCCCCGACACCTGGTGAGGACAAAGCGCAGGAGAAGAGGGCTGCGAGGGCTGTGGCCTGGAGGTTCTGCAAAGTGACATGGTGGAACTGCCGTCTTGGACAGGGCCCTCCACGGAAGGAAGGAGAAAGTGATGGGAACAAAATCAAAAGTGAGCAGGACGGGGACAAGAAGAGGCAAGTCCAGTACAAGTGAAGGGAAGAGTAGTTAGAAGCCTCAGGGAAGCAAAATGTCATACTTTGCTTTTTAAAACACTTCACAAAAACAACAGAAGAGGGAGCTCTGTGAAGTTAGAAACTTAAAAAAATTAACCTCTTTAATTCTCATAGTTTAGAAAAACCAATTTCACATAAAAATGTGCAGCAAAAATGTCAATGTCAAGTCCCATGCAAAGATAATAAAAATTAAGAATGAATAATGTCCTTGCACACACTAAAAGCATTCCAAAGGATGTGCTTACAAAAACATCAAAACTAATTCACTGTTTCAAAATGGGCTGTAAAGCATTAGGAAAATCATACAAGGCATGAAACATTGTAACCAGATTAGTCAGAAATGAGATGACACCTCAAGAAAGAATCAGAAATAAAGAGAAAATTAGGAAATGAAGAGTAAACATAAGGGGAACAAAGAGTGAAGAAAAACAAGAGAGAATCTTAATAAGGAATGGATTAGGAAAATTTAAAGGGGAGGAGGGCTTTAGAAAAAGTGCCAAATATTGAGGTAGGTAAAGAACATGAAGCCTGTGGTTAGTAAGATCACAGAGAACACCAAAGCAAGGGAACTGAACTAACAAAAATCCAAGAAAACATTCCTGAAATTTTAAAAAAACATGAAACGGCTTATGGAAAGAGCACACTGCATGTGTGAGTGTATTGACAGTGTGACTTTGAAAGAAAAGAGAGAGATTTGTGATTCTAGAAGAAAAATGGAACATGATTTATAAGGGATTTCCAAGGGGCAAAGATTCTCATTAAACTTATCAATGGCAGCATTTGTTGAGGGTAAAAGAAATGAAACCATATTTTAAAAACTTGAGGAAAGTGAGCCAAGGATTTTATATCTGGCAAAACAAGCTTTTAAGTAGAAAGGGCACACACACAGGAATCTAGGGAATATTTTCTGGTCTTACTGGGGCTGCTGTACCAACTTATATAGACTGGGTGGTTTATAAACAATGAAATTTATTTCCTCCCATTCTGGAGGCTGGAGGTCTGAGATCAGGTGTCTACATGGCTGGTTTCTCACGCAGGTCCTTTTCCAGGTTGTATATAGGTGTCCTTAGGTGGGAAAGCACAGCGGGAGGAAGCAAGTTCTTTCATGAGTCCTACAAGGGCACTAATCCCACTCATGGAGGATTCACCCTTAGGACCTCATCAAGTCCAAGTCACCCCCAAAAGCCCCATCTTCTAATGCCATCATGCTGTGGGGGGTTGAGTACAAGTTGGGGGACATCACAGACATTTCCTTTGTAACGGCCCATAGGAGCTCTGACTCAGAAATCTGGTAAAGAATGTATTGCAGATTACTGAAGGTGAGGAGAAAGTCTTCAACATAAAAACTGGAGAATTACTTCCCTATCCAGCTGTGAGTACCAGAGGACTGAAAGGAGAGGTCCTGAACGGTGTGTAATGGTTGTATGCTGACAGCGTGGAGGCAGGAGAACTACATTTTAAAGGGCAGAAAGAGAGAGCACTTGCAAAACATTTTGAAAACTTTGGTGATTGTGTTGCTGGTGATACCAGTATGGCTGCTGAGCCCACTGTGTGATGGAAAGTGTTGTGGTCTGAGTGGTGGGCTCCCATAAAACCCCTGAACTGGAGCTAATGCCTAGTGTGATAGGGTTGAGGTAGGGTGTCTTGCAGAAGTGACTAGGTGACTAGTGGCCTTAGTGTCTTTAGAAAAGACACTAAGAGCTGCCTGCCCCTTCCACCCTGTAAGGAAGTAGCAAGAAGGCACCATCTTTGAAGCAGAGAACATCTTTACCATGCACTGGACCTGCTGGTGCCTTGAGCTGGAACTGCCCAGCCTCGGGAATTGTGAGCAGTGCAATTCTGTTGTTTATAAATTACCCACTGAAAGGTATGCTGTTCTACCAGGGAGCCAGAGTAAGAGGTGTGGGACAGAACAAGTAATATTGGGAAATTATACTTGTACCATTCCCTCTGCTTTTAAGAACTAGGATTTTTTTTTTTTTTTTGGTACCCGGGATTGAACTCATGACCTCGCACTTGCCAGGCAGGCACTTGTGCCACTGAGCTAAATCCCCAGCTAGAACTAGGATTCTTGCTGGGTAAAATGGTGCATGCCTATAATCCAGCTACCTGCAAGGCTGAGGCAGGAAGATTGCCAATTTAAGGCCACCCTGGGCAACTTCATGAGACCCTGTCTCAAAATAAAAATAAAACAAGGGCTGGAGATGTAGCTCAGTGCAAAGGTCCTGGGTTCAATCCATGAAAAAAATACTGCAAAAGGCACCACACTAAAAAGGATCAATATTCTCAGAATGCAAGAAGGAAGATCCCAGTGTTGTAAAGAAGTGGTTAAATAAGAACTCTATATTGTTGAATTTCAACAATTTTCAATATAAATTTATGTGGTGTTCTTAATCTTTGCCTTTTAATTTAAATGTATTTTAACTGTTATATAAAAACACAAAAATGATGACTTTGAATTAATGTTTCCTAGTTTGTTCCACTGAAAAGCCCAGGGGAAAAATGTCCAGAAAGTATCTCTAGTGCCAGATTATGGTTTTAAAAGTATTATTTATCTCTAAAAGAAATTAGAACTTCTTAGAGAAATAAGTCTTGTATAGAAAGTTGGCCAAACCAAGCTGTAATAGCTTCTAACTGGTAATGAAAAGACTCATAGGTCTTCTGGTCTTCAAAGACTTCTGAGGGCGTCTCAGAAAAGTTTAGAGCCTTCTGGTGGATAAAGATGAGACAGTTTGACCTTTGAAACTAGTAAGTATTAAAACTCATCAATTACTGTATGTTTAAGTCCATGACTTGTTAATGACATTAAATAGTTGATTCCCTCTGGAGAATTACAGAGCTCAATTATATTATCTTGAATACAGGGAAATAAAGAGAAAGAATTAAGTGTTTTATCCTTATTGTCATAGGGTCCCAAATATTCAGAGAGGGACAGAGTATCTTTGTCAAACTCTTCCAGCTACAGAATGAGAAAGATGGACTAAATACGGAATCATGCTTTTGCTTTGCCCAGTGTTTGGAGTCCAGCATTACTAAGTATCAACTGCTGCTACGATCATGACATGAATTCAACAAGACAAATGCAGCCTGGGTATTGCCAGACACCACCACAGTCCTGCTCAAGCGCCTCTGTCTGGGTTGAAGCTGAGGGGGCTGATCTGATGGTGAGCGAGGACCACACTGACTCCTCCATGACCACACAGCTGGAAACATCCAGAAGCCGCAGGAACTGCGTGGCCGCAGCCCAGTCCTTCAGCAGGGGATCTGGGATAAAGGTATAAAGTGTGGAGACACGACCTGTAGAATTACAAGATGTCAAAAATTTTAAGACGGCCAAGAGTAGCGCTTACACATGAATATTTAGGTGACCAAGTTATTTTTAAAATGCAAAGAAGTTACAATTATAACAGGATGACTGTTACTTTGGGGGAGGGTGGCTATGGCTGAATGTGAGACTTAGTGGAACTTTCTGGAACATGTGTAAGTGTGTGTAGATACACGTATATGTATATAAAGGCATGTGCATGTACACAGACATACACGTGTATGAGGTATGACTAGGAAGTGTGGTGAATGTCTAAATTTTAAAAATGCAAAGGACACGTTACCATCAATTCCCCTCAAATACTCCTCCTTTCTTCAAACACACTTACACTGTTACTGTTTTCTGAAGCAGTTCTGCAAGTCTCCTCTCGTGAGTGTCTTTGCTTGCCCCACTGTGGCTATTTTGATGTCCTCAGTCAACTGAAAATGTTTACCTTTCATGGCCATCTTGACCTCAGGGAACAGCGAAAAGTCTCATGGTGCCGTCTTCCGTGATGAGGTGGGTGAGGACACAGTGTCATGTCTCACCCACCTGCCTTTCTCTCCATGATACTTGGCAGCTGTGTTCACACCTTATAAACATGCTCACAAAAGATGGCTCCCGACACTGCTTCCAAAAGCGGCAAGAATGATGGGACAAGTATGTTCGAAGGGAGTGGGAGTTTGGGTGAGCCTAATGGCGATGTGTGTTTCACTGTAATAAATTTAAGAAACTGATGCACTCACCATATATTTTGATCATAGTACTAGACATTTGTATACAGAGACACACACACGTTATAGATGCAGGCTGCCTTGTCTCTACCAGATGTTATCTATAGGACAACCACTGCCCTTTACTTGTATATTTGTGCAATTTAGAAAAAGGCCACCTTTCTTCGAGGTACTTACCGCTGTTGGCCAGTAAACAGGAAACTCTGCAGAGCCTGTGCTGTGAAAGATGCCTCTTGGATGGTGCCTCGTGCAGTGTGCATCTGGCACAACTATATGAAATGGCCTTGTTGGTTCAAGCTCATCTCCACTGAGTGCTATTAAGGAGGGGGATGTTTTTCAAACACCATTTTGTTCTTTGAGGAATTTTACTTCAGTGCCATTTGACAATCCAGTGGGATAGGGAAAGCGCTATTCTAGCTGATATTTCTCTTGCTTGTTTTAGCGCGCAGTGTCCCCGAGGTAGAATTAAGCACTTCCTGAGATGTTATGTGGTATGAGGGATGTTTCACAGAGCTGGCAGGCAGCTGAGGCAGGAAGTTCCACAGTGTTGGAGCCTTGGTGCAGCTCGTGCAATTTGGGCTCTGGATTCTTTTTGGCCGGCTACAGAACTGGATTCCTTAATTCATCTGGTTCAGGGAATAGACCCGTATTAGCACAAGTTCAAGGGACTGTGATATAAATCAGGATGGCAGTTTATTAATTTTTCATAGTAATAGTAACTGCTAAATGAAGCAGAGTAGTACTTATGTTAGCTCTGTTCTCTCCCTCCTACGCAAGTACCTTTGAAGCCAGAAGGGAGATAGATGATCCTAATAGCTGGTGACATTCTCATCACATTCTGATCCACCCATCTTCACTCTAGGGAGATACCTGCCAGCTGGACCAAAACACTTGTGTCAACCGTGTCAGCATCGTGCTGTACACACACTTACAAATTCTTGCTTGCTAGCTTGTCTTCCCAGGCTCCACACAGAGGGAAGAAGAGACGCCTTCTTTGTCAGTGTGGGCATTGGGTCAACCCTTGTCATCCGTGGCATGACGGTTGAAGCAGCCTGCTCACCTTGCAGACAGTTTCATAACAAACAAGGTGCGCCTTCCAGGGACTGGACACCTTCCATGGACTGACACCCAGAGGAACCCACCGTGAGTCCTGGTCTTAAGCAGACTGACAGCTGTCAGTCTAGGAAGAGCAGCCTTCAGCATTTTCCTCCATTTCCGCTAAGTTCCTGCTCTTAAGTAGTTTTTAGCCTGGTCGGGCCAGATGTAAGTATTTGTTTCACACTTCTGCTGGTTGAGATAGATAGACAGATAGACAGCTGATAGATAGATAGATAGATAGATAGATGGAAAGATACGGAGGAGAGAAAAGTTGTGACTGAATCAGAGAAAACACAAAATAAATTTCAGCTTGGTCTATGTCTTGGCCTTCACAAATTTCAGATACCTGAGTTTCTGTCTAGGTAGATTTTGACTGAGTTTTGTTCCTGGGATTGTAGTGTGATGGGACTGAACTATGCCTGAACCCAGTTCTCAAACCCCCTGAGATTGGACGGGATCTGTGGAACCCTACTGGGTGCAGCCTTATCAGGCAGGAGCCTGCCGTTCTGTTCTGTATTTAGAGAATCAGTGGAAACTTCCTGCTGAGGGTAGATACCCAGCAGTAGGGCTGCCCCTCTCCGCCCTTCCTTTAGAGGTGAGGTCTGGGTGGCTGGTCTGGCTGGCTCGGGACTTGTTTGTTTGTCCATTTTCTAATCTGGTGTAGAACATGGAGCTCATGTCCCTGCTGCTCAAGTGTTTCCCAGGCTCCCGCTGCTCTAAGTGCCAACGGCCAGGTGCCTGACCCCTCTCTCCTCCCAGGCCCTCCGGCTGCGTGGCTCCTGTGCTGCCTCTTCATGGGCCTGGCAGGTCTGGAAACAGGGTCTAAAATTAAAAGTTTTTTCCATCCTGGAATTTTCAACTGACATGGGGGTTTGGTGGTGACAGGAAAAAAATCGATCTGGGGAGTTGGGTGCTCAAAAAGAGAACTTGAAGGCCCCATCCTTTAAATATATTGGACCTGGAATGGAGATGATTTATGTATACTTTGAATTTAAAAGAGTTTTGCAAAGAAAAAAATTTCTTCCCTGAGTTTTTGGTTTAATTGCCTGGCAGGGTGGGAAATCCCAATACAGCAGCGTGGAACTGGGGCATGAAAAGCAGCAAGTGAAACGGATTTATGAAGCCCATAAATAAAAATGAAACTCATTTCATTGTCCAAATTGAGTGGAAAGGCACCATCTATCCCAGTTTGGATAAATGGCAGAATGCGACGCACATCGGGGAAGTTCTTTCCATTTTAATAAAGTAAGACAATGGGCACGATATAACTGAGGGGTTCCAGAGAAAAAGGACACTTCATTTTGCCAGCCTTGACCAGGAGGCTTGCCACCCACAGCCGCTCCACAGAAAGTGCACTTTTCCAAACAGAAAGCCCGTCTCTGCACGCTTCCATCCCGCCCAGAGCAGCACCTTCTACAACGACTGTGGCAGTGAAAAGTGTGAGAAGCCAAGGCCCAGGTGACAGCACATTTGGTGGTGGACGTCCCTCCTCTGGGGACTTGAGAGGTTGCCAGGCTTTCACTGTTCTCCTCTGAGATGCACAAACCATTCTTGAAAGACAGTTTCTTCCTGTACCCAGGGATCAGCTAACACGACAGTGATACCAACAGCGAACACCTACACTCAGAAAGGGCGCCTCCCAGGGCGGAGTCTCCCAGGGCAGAGACAGTGCCTTTGGACATTAGCCTCCCATGCCACGCTGCCTCCCCACCACGGTTTTGTGCCTGCAGCTCAGCTTCTAAACACATTGCTATTGGAAAGATCTCCTGGGTAAGGCACCTGAGACTTCCAAACCCTAGAAGAGAAATAACTGCACCCCCCCATTTTACGTACTGCTTATTGAACAACATGATTAGAAAGAGACCATCACTTAGACAAGCCAGTGTCTGGCTAGAGGATCAGGGCTGTTACCCCAGCACTCTGGGAGGCTGAGGTAGCAGGATCACAAGTTTGAGGCCAGCCTGGGCAGCTGAACAACTTACTGTGACCTTGTTTCAAAACAGGTATTTTACAAAGGGCTAGGAATGTAGCCCAGTGCAAAAGCCCAGTGTCTGATTTGTAATGTTGAGGACCAGTCTGGAACCTGTTGCTCTGAGGCACTTGAGAAGCCCTTTTCTGTCTCACCCGTAAGGCATCTCTTTTAGTCCCCCACAAATTCCAGCGTGTCCCCTACTGCTTTTCACACAAAGACCAACCGTCAGACCGAATTATGTTCAGAGGCTTTAAAGATTTTATATCTTTCCCCTCCTTAGACTAGAATTTCCTAAAAGGATGCTCCATCGTGGGGGTTAGATGGCGGAATTAACATAATTATGAAGAAACAGAAGAAGAGCCACTGGCCCTCTGGGTAATTGTCGTGATCCACAGAAGTGGACACGAGTGACACCTCTTCCCCCAGTGAGGGCTCCCACAGCGTTCCCTGTGGAGGGAGCAGAAGAAAGAAACTCGCCCTGACCAGCAGGCCAAACTCCTCTCTAAATAACTGACAGGGATGAGGGAAAAACCCAGAAGGAAAAAAAATCTGAAAAGTTTACTTCAGGTTGAGAATTCTCATCCCAGCACTTTTGTGCGTGTGTTGTTGTTTGACAGCCGTGACAGCTTCTCCTCATTATTATGGAAAATATAGGGTTGGTGGTAATTACTATCTGAGTATGAATGGGAGCAGGAGTGGGCACAGCCTGCACTGGCCTTTCTTTGACAAGGTATAACTTTCTTCTGAATTTCTGTGTTAATTAATACTTATTTAAAAACCACTTTAATTGGTAGTAAACACCTCAACTTTTTGTACTCATTAAAATGCAGCCATTGATGTGTGATGGATTTTTTTAAAGCTTAATTAACTTTCCTTCTGTATATATAACCTATAATAATGACAAACATATTGGGAAAAAATTACCCCTGCTTTTCCCCCCTCTCTCCCTACCCCCATTATAAAGACATTTTTAGCTGTGGATGCCTTACTTGGTTGGGATCAGATGCTGTTAGTTTGGCATTTTGGAGACATGGAGGTGGCAGCAATCAAAGCCTTTTGAGTGGTTGGTCATCTCTACACCAAATACTGATATGTCTGCCAAGGACATGGGCATATATATATTTTTTTTTTTAAGTAGAGAAAAAGTTTAAAGAAACTAATACCCTGGACGACTCATAGCCCATCTCAAGTCTCTTCCTGGGCGATATTGATACTTTAAAGGTATTCTTAGGAATCTCTTTTTGAATTTGGTTGTATTTGTGGAGGAGCTGAGAAATGCACCCCTGCCCTTTACCTCAGGAGATGTAAATACTGTTAAGAAAATCTCTCTACTTTAGAGACTTTGCGAAAGAGGAAGCAATTCTTAGTGATCTCACTGCCGTAACACAATGGTGGTTTTTAATTTTTAACAAGCCTCTTGCATTCTTTGTCTAAATTGGGCACAAAATTGCTAGCCACTGAAACCACAGCTGGTGTAGAAGGAAATCAACCGGAATACCAGTAAGCACATTCTACTCTGAATGCTAAGCATGAGAAGACCCGGAGAGAGGGCTCTGCCTTGAGGCAGGGCAAAGGTTTTGTGTACTTTTATTGAGAAAAGTCAGCCAAAGCTCAGTTAATTTTGGTAATAGTTGGCCAAAGATAGTTCTTGAAACAGGAGGAATTATTCTCTGGCCTACCACTCATGAGACGGGAAATGCGGGTTTTATCCAGAGGGGTGGGAGAAACAGCTGCAGAAGCCTGGTCACACAAGGGCCATATTCAGTCACTTAGGGTCTCTTACTTCCTGGTCAAGAGGGAAATCAAGTCTCATGGGATCGGGTTTTGATTTGTTCACTCAAAATTACATGACTCGAGTCAATTGCAGTCTCAGACTGGCTGGAAAGCAGTTTCATGTGAGTTTTGCCTTTGTAGTAGAATTTCAGTTATTTTCGAGGAAATAGATGACCATTTTGAGTGTGTGGCATTTATGATTCTAGAGAAAGCATAGAGAGCAGAGGCAGCACATGTTAACAGAATTCTCAGAAGACCCTGCCTCACCTGGGATCAGTCAGAAGAGCCCCAGCTTCAGCCCAGGGAGAAGAGAAGTTTGACAGCAGTAGATTTGCCCAACACTTTGTTCATCATCTTGATTTGCCAAGGTTTAGTTTCTGGCATCCGGAATAACACGATTAGAGGATGGAATTTTAAGAATCTCATTTTCACAAAGTGTCAGACCAATTGGGAAGGAGAAAGGATAGTTATGAGGAAAGAGATGAGAAAGAGACAACTGAGGACATGGCAGTCTGTGGCTCCTTGTGACCAGGCGCTGGGTCTAGCGGTCATGGGTAAAAGCAGCTAGCTGTCCTCGCCTAACTTATCTGTGGCCTGATTTGACATTCTCAGGAAAACTGTCTCCCGTGTCATCCACTGGCTTTCGAAGGATCCATGTGGTTTTAGCTGCAGATCTCCTGTCAGTGTGGAGAACTGGGGTATGAGTGTGAGTGTGATATCTTGGGAATCATGAATCCAGTAGGGTGATACTGTAAATTTTCAGTGCTGTTTATGTATTTAATGGTACCAGATAAAGTCCTTCTAAGAGATGCACCCCAGCAGAAGACAACAGACAGTAAGGTAATCGTGATATTGTCACATGGAAATCAGAGTAACCTTAGAAGACGAGATGCAAATCTTAGAAGATCCAGATGGCTTCATTCTTTCCCATTGGGTTGGGTGGGAGTTTTAGTCAGTCAATTTTGACATGAAAGATTTTAGGGAGAGCTACTAGAAGATCTTGTCTCATGCTTATATTCTTTGCATCCATACATGGTCAAATTTTTGTCCAGATACTTGATGCTGTTTTGATAATCACATGAGCTGATAGAGACTAAGGAGTCCCAGAATCCATGTTCCAAGGACAGTCCTTAATTTTGGGTGAACTTTTGTCTTTCCTTGCTAGGGTTTGAGAAGTCTTTAGCTGGAATATGCAAATCTGATCTTGGCCAAGGATCAAGGTTATAAATCCATTGACCTTAAAGTGATCTTCACACTTAAAAAGCATTGTGAGGACCTACTGTCCAGTGAGAGGACAGTCTGGGCAGAGGCCATGGAGGAGAGGAAAGAGAGTCTAGTGAAGATGGATGAGGAGGAGATGAGCAAGAGGGAGGGATAAATAAGATTCAGGGGACCCAAGTGGGACCAGCATGCCATTAACTGATGGAAGAGGATGAGGAGGATTCTAAGTTTGGGTTTTAAATCTTCTAGGTTTTTGTTAGATTTTCCTAAGGAGTTCTTAAAGGAAGTGTCTTTAGAATTTTCCTGTCTTTCAAATTTCTATTTATTATCAGTTAAAAATGCTGATCATTGAATATTTGGATTTTTTGGGAACTATTTGGTTCTACAGTACTGTGCAAATGTATGAATTTATTTAGATCCTACGTTAGCTAGAGTGGCAATGGAGGTTCTAAATTTTTCTTAGCAAAGTTGCATCAACGCCTAACACATTTGGTGTTCCTGGCACTGTGTTTGTACAGGTAAGGAGCCAGAGACCTGGAGTCCTTTGAATGACTGGCGATTACTTTGATTACCCTCAGAATTGCAGCGTCCATGTACATCTTGCTGAGAGCCTGGAGTTGGGAAGTTAATCCAATGAAGTATTTGCTTCAGGGAGACATGGAGGAAGACCAAGGCTTAGGTGGTGCTTCAGTGAATAGAGCAAAGTGCAGCTTGGGGGTCAGGGTGACCCTCTTGTTCAGTCCTTGTCATTTCCAGACGAAATTCAAGGACTCCCCTGCCTTATCTCTTCTCATCAGAGTGGCCTGCTGAGCAGCAGAGGGCCCAGGGAGTGTTCAGAGTCTTGGCATCAAGCATGGTGGAAGATAATTAACCAGAGCACCATTAACACGAGACTTGCTTGGAGCCGCTGCAGCCTGGGACCCAGTGGCATATTCTGCCTGGGGAAGAAGGGAGAGATTGCTACAGGCTGAGTAAGAAGAATGAGCTGTAGCTCAGCTAACCTTGGGAACAGTTGGTCAGAGAGAGTTCCTGAAGTGGGAGGTGTCATCCTTGTGTTTACCAGTTAACTGAGTAGGCAATTCCGGCTTCTCACAAGGGACAGGAAAAGTTATAAACTAAGCTTAAGAGGATCACAGTGAAAATCTTCAGTTCTATAGGGTTTCTATCTAAAAGTGCTTAACACAGACACAAAAACATTTGGTATGTAATTGTATTAGAATTTATAAGTTACTCATAGATAGCAGTCGACAGTCAACCAGTCCATAAATATTTACTGGGCCGTTGGTACATGCTGAGCATTGCTGTGGCTCTGAAGAAGCAGATGTAAACAAGGCAGGCAGAGAAGCAGGTTGTCTAGCACTTCCCAGGATCTGTGTATATGCCTCGCCTGGGATTTATTAACAGTGAAAGTTCTGTTTCACATGCTACAGTTGGGCTCATGCATGACCCTCTAGTTATGTGCTGAAGGCTTGGTCCCTAGGTTGGTGCTATTGGGATGTAGTGGAAGTTTTAGGAGGTGGGGCCTAGCGGGAGGAAGTTAGGTGATTGGGGAGGTGCTGAAGGGAACATTAAGGTCCTAGCTCCTTTCTGTCTCTCTTCCACTTCCGTTTGGCTGCCATGATGTGAACAGCTTTGCTCCATCATGTGCTTCCAGTTATGATACCTTGTACCATCACAGCCCTAAGGCAACAGAGCTTGCACTCTGGATGGATGTCCTAAAGCAACCATCCATGCACTGAAACCTCCAGAACCATGAGCCATAATAAACCTTTCCTCCTTATAAGTTGTTAGTGTCAGGTATTTTGTCACACTTTGTATGCTGACTAATATCGATCTGGGTTAGAGCTTGAGAGTCTATGAACAAATAAGCTTTACTTTTCTTCTACACAGATTTCACATGGTCTCTTGAGTGCTTTATTCTCACTGTAAATAGGAGAAACTCTAACAGGAAATATGAATTTCAATGTAAACCCTGGGTAAGAGTAATACCATCTGCTTGTCGGTGCTTTTCCAGTCTCTGCTTGAACAGTAACTGGTTAGGTGCTATTTGTAGGTATCTGGATCTGTGGTGTTCATTGGCTTCTAGAATCTCAGGATTGCAAGAAGACTAAAGAAGTTACATAGTGAGTAATCCTTGTGGGTTAAGCATCGCCTTGCTCCAGTTTGCAAAGGGGATCAGTGTCTTTGCCCTGAGATCCCAAGAGTGGGGTAGCCTTGCAGCAGGACAGCAATGTGTCTGCTGGTCTAACTGATCCATCTGCATGTGGGCACAGGGCTGACCATAGCATCAACTATCTGCCAAAGAAGCGTCAGTGTTCTTGCAGACACCTGTTGCTCAGATCATTTTAGGAAAAACCTGGGGATAAAACTCATGGACTATGCTTCTCATGGTGCTTGGCAGTCGGTAGCAGTAACTTCTTTTTTGCATGTATTTTGTCCACTGGCTCTTTGACACTTAAAATATTGTCCATGTACCGGAAGTATCAATATCCCCAGGAAGCTTGTCAGTCTTAGGCCCAATGCAGACTACTGAAACAGGATTTGAACTTTTAACAAGATTCCCAGGTTTGAGGAACACTGGACTATATGTCTTATCAGCTGTTGACCACTAAACTTTGTGCCAGGACAGGGCTTGGTACAGGCTGGCTTCTTGGTAAATACTTGCTGACTGCTGACTGCTTCAGCCACCTAGAGGAGTCTCCATGTAGTGAGCTCCTCCTAACCAATTCCACGGTGGCAGATGGGTTTGGGGTGTGGAGGAGAAGCTGAATCCTTGCTTTGTGCCTGGCAGATTTAATGTATTTGAAAACCATTAACAATATCTCGTGTTTCTGACAAGATGCATTTTAGGATTTTGCAGACTGAAATCAACATTTGAGATCTCTCCATTCCTTAAGCAAGCCTAAAAAGTTGACACCTCTCCACATCCTTCTAGCTCTGAGATCACCTGGGCATTAGAGCAGCTTTCATGCCTGTGTGGCTACCTGGTCCTCACTGAGCCAGGCTGGTGGTACCAGGGACATCTCTGAGGGCTGGAATGTTGCTGTGTTTCCCCTGGTGAAGATGAGTGGGGGGTGTGCCCAAACCCTGAGAATCCAGAACCTTCTTCTCGGTCATGGTAGATCATTTTAAGAATCTCTGAAGACTTCTCTTTAGGATTTAAAATGAGCTAACTAGGGACAGCTTCATATTACCAAGAGGTTTGATAAATAATTTAAAAACAAGGATCTGAATAGTATTATAATACTATTTTATTTAATTAATAATATACCAACTGAGAAATTTAAAAAAATCTCCTCCCTGGAACCCACTATATGAAGCATTAATGACTTTCGTTTAGGATTGGGTTCAGAGGTTACATACAGATGGTTGAACCAAAGGATAATTAAACTTACTGAAGTCCTTATGTAAATTTATTTTTCTTAAAATAAAAAAATCATTCCCTAATTTCAAGTAATATGTATTCACTGAAAAGAATTTGAAAACTGTAGAAACTTTCAAAGAAGAAATAAAACTGGTCATAATCTATTATAAACCTACAGATAATCTTGACATTTTGGGACACATTTTCTTTTAGTTCTTTTTTATCAGTGTTATGAAAATTGAAATTCTTACATACAGAAATTTTTGCATCTTTACCTTTGTTTAGCATGATGTTAGCATATCCACATGCTACTTAACATGCTTCAAAAGCACCGTCTTGCTCTACAAATACTGTTCTATTACATGGGTGTCCTCTGTTTGGGGTATTATTATTTGTGTATTTGTTTTGTTTTAAACAATTCCTCTTTTGCTGACCACTCAGGCCATTTCCAATTTCTGCTGTTACAGGTGATGTTAATGTCACAATCACTTTTCTGGAACCCTTCACCAGCCTGAATCTCATGTAAAATCATGTTAGAATTTCAGTTGAAGATTCTTCTTGTATATTTCCAAACTATCACCTCAAAAAAGGTTCTACTTGGCTCTGGCTTTTGAGGGCCAGTTAATTCTTTGAAAAAATGCAGGGTTAAAATTCCCCACTCATCTCAGTGTTGTGGGACGCTCATTTTAACTCAGGAGGACGTTAGTGGTGGCAATAGATGAACAGGAAGTAGGCATCTGAACTGGGCCAGGGAGTGGCAGTGAGGGCTGTGGTCCAGTGAGATGGCTTCTGGTGTTTTAGACAAGGACAGATCTCATTGGCCAAATGCAGTCCTGTAAATTTCTAATTACTGATTTCACCATCGGTCTTTGTCCCTCCTTCTCCTCTCCCCTGAGTTGCTGTCTTTTCTCTATGCACCTACTCTGTAGCAGCTAACTTGTGCTTCCATCCACTGCCTTGACCTTGTGTTTTGGAAATCTAGTCTCCACTACCAAATCACACTGTGCTAAGGTCAGGGCCACGCGTCCATCCCAGACATACCTAGTTCATCACTGCATTGATAAGGATAGGCTGGGGACTGCTATGGTAACAAAACAGCCCCAACATCTTAGTTCCTTTACATAATCAAGTGTATTTCTCATCTGGCTAGCTGGCCTCTGCTAGAGGAGGGCTCAGTGATCCGGTCTGATCGGGTTTTGTGGCACTTTGATCTTAAGGCAGGATCTGGGGATTACTACATGTGTTGTCTTTGCCTCATTGGGACAACATACTTGAGGTAGTTCACTTTTTAGGGAGGAAACAGTTATCTCGGCTCATGGTTTCAGCAGTTTCAGTCCATGGTTCCTTGGCCCCATTACTTTGACCTGTGATGGCACAGTGCTTTATGGCAGGGGACAAGGCAGGGAAGGCTGCTTACCTCATGATGACTGAGAAGTCAAAGAGTAAGAGAGGAAGGGCTAGTGTATTAATAACCTCTTCAAGGGTACACCCTGAGTGTCAGACTTTCATCTACCAGGTCCCCCTCCCGAGGGTTCCACCACCTCCCAATAGTGCCAAGTTGAGGACATCACCTTTTGGGGGATGGATCCAAATTATAGCACCATGCTAGGTGACGGGTGCATTGTCTTTTTAGTGCTTCTGTCAGAAGTGACCCACAGTTAACAGCCTCGTCATCAAGCTTGTGTCCTTCATCCTGGCTAATTGCCAGAGGTCAAGAAAGTGTGATTCTCTATATGTCCAGAAAGGAAAGACATGTGAATGTTTCAGGAAGCATTTTCACTACCCAAATTATTAAAAATAAGAACAAATTCAAATATACTTGAAACATAGCAATTAGAGAGAAAGCATAATTATTAAATCTGCACAAGCAGTATTGATAAATGCAGACTTAAAAGAGCATCCATTATATAAGCTTTAGGTCTCAGATGGAGTCCGTTGTTTACAAATCTGTGAAACTGTCTGCCTCCTGAAAACAACTGTGTCAGTTTAACTCGGATGTCATGGTGGAGCTCACAGGGACACAGGTTGACTGCCTACGATCTAGACACAAACTGCATCATGTAAAGGAAGGGGTTCTGATTTCGCTATTGCGAAGGGGTGGTGGGTAGGTTTTCCATTTGCATCCCATTCCAGATAATCAACAGCAGACAGCTTGGAAGTAACTCTGCTGCTCTGTGAGAAGGATGCTTCCAGAGCCTTTGGGCTTAATGGGGAGGGATACAGTGATCCATTCACCCAACAAACGTTTACAAGCACCAACTACGGAGTGGGCATGGTACCAACCACTGATGCTTCCAGCCCATGTAGCACTCCGGGTGTCAAGATAGTGTAGCAGCACCTACTGTGGGGTGTGTGCGCAGGTGTGCATATGTGTGCACAGGTGTGGGATGTGCAGGCGTGTGGTTTTCTTCACCCTTTTATCCCTGACCTGCTGTGACACTGCAGTGACCAGGTAGTGCCAGACCTAAGTGGTGTTGCCCATGTGTGCTCCCAGGGGAAGCAAATGGATTCTGAAACATTCTCCCCTTGTCATATGGTCTCACAGCACTGCCCATATGCTCCTCCCCTGTGACTGTGCTTTGGAGGACACTGAGGGTGCCATAAGGGCCACTTCATTTATGTTTCTCCCTCCCTTGCTCATTCCTTGGTGTCCACATCAAACTGCTCTCGCTTAATTGCTAGCTCCCAGCTTCCATTTCCTTCCCCAGATTTTCTGTTTCCTTGAAAATCTTATTGTAGCAAATTAGGATGATATCATTTTCTCTCCTCTGTTCTTCTAAGTATGATTAAAGTGTTTAAACCCACCCAGGACAGCAGCAAATGGAATGCCGCCCGGCTTCTTCATACTGTGCAGTGACACAAGTCAAGTGTGCTCTCCAAGGGGCTCATTCTCGGGCCCGGGCCCGAGGCTGGCTTCTGCATGGCAGGATCTGCACTGTGAACCCTGAGGGCAGTGACAAACAGCACCAGGGACCCTCGGCAGCACTGAATGGAGTGGAGCACTCGTCACCTCTTCGTGCCCGTTTGGTGTCCCCATCATTCCAGAGCTCAGAACTTGCTGGAAAGCGTCTCACAGCCTGCAGTGGGTGGCAAGGCGAGGGCTGTGGCAGCTCCGAGTGTGAACAGGGCTGGATAATGATGCTGGGCTCTTGTCAGTGTTAAAAAGAAAGAAGAAAAATGAATCCATCCCTGAAGAAAAATAGGGAATATATTTTTATACTTCTTTCTTCTTCCTGTTTATCTCTGTGTCTATGTAATAAATATGCTAAGTCTAGGAATAGGTTGTACAAAATAGTTTCTCTATGGGGACCCAGTGAATGTCTAGTATTCATAATTACAATAATAAATACAATCAGATTTGGCACTAGATGTTACACATCATGCCTATCTGCTAAAAGACATTTCAGGCCCGTTATGAGAAACTGCGAAGCTGACTGTTCCATTGGTTTGAGGATCCTTTTGTTCTCAAAGTACTAATTATCTGAGTCTCCAGTTGCATATGGAAGGAAAAGTCATTTTAACAAGGAAAGTCAGCAATAATGCAACCACTTATAAAATTCGGTCTCTCCTCAAACATCCGTCCCCGCCTCACACTGCCTAACCCTACCCATCGGGCCAATGTTTTTGAAACCATTAGTTCTTAGTCTCTCACTTAGCTAAGTTTTAGGGGACAGCAGACATTTGAAAACTTTAACACAAAATAAAGTATAAATGGATTGCAAAATGTTATGGTTTGGCTCAAAAAGATGTCGTGAGTTCAGAAGTGGGGCTTTTGGGAAGTGATTAAATCATGGGGACACTGTACTTATCAATGGCGTAACCCATGGATTAGTTCATAGCTGAACAGACAGTAAGAAGGTGGGGCCGGGTTTGAAAAGGCATTAGGGGCGTGCCTTTTGGAGACGTGTCTCTGACTCTGACTCTCTATGCTTTCTGCTTCTGAACACCATGAGGTGAGCAGTTTTCCTCCGCCAGGCCTCTCCCTCCACTGTGATGTTTTTAGAGATAACTGTTTTTAGATATAACTGTTTTAGAGATAACTGACCATGGGCCAGAACCTATGAAACCATAAGCTAAAATAAACCTCTTCATCTTTAAATTTCAGATGTCAGGTATATTGTCCTA
The DNA here is from genome assembly GCA_004027295.1 of Dolichotis patagonum. Lineage (NCBI taxonomy): Eukaryota > Metazoa > Chordata > Mammalia > Rodentia > Caviidae > Dolichotis > Dolichotis patagonum. The sequence continues at coordinate 157,821 of PVJX010000295.1, read as the reverse complement.
GCAACAAAATGCTGACTAATGCACAAAATAAAATCACAAATCCTATAGAAGACCTGGATTTTCATAACGTTGTTTGTAGTGATTGGATAATGGCTCCTTTATTGCCAAATACTTTGACAACTGGAGATCTGGCAGATCCTGATTAATTAAACATCATAGAAGAAAAAGAAATGGATGATTATTCCACAGGTAGAATTTGCATCTAAGAGTACTAAGGTAATAGGTGAGTATTTATCTCACTTCATGTAAAATATGACAGGAAAGATGTCTGTGTTCATAGGAGCTTTAGAAATCTTTACTCCAGCTATGTCACTTTGGAGAGGAGGACCCAGAGAGGACAGAAATGCTGCACGAACTCCCACTGTCCTTGCCAATGCTTGTGGCCATTTACAGCTGTGGCTGACTCCTGTCTTAGTCCATCTCCCCTCAGAGAATTCGGGTGGCGTGGCTTTTGGAGAATCCTAGAAATCTGACCACATCTCACCCGGCCTCTCCTGCAGCCCGCCTCCCTCGTCTGCCCCTGGATTGTAGCCGTGACTTTGGAGTGTTCTCTGCGCTCTCTTCCTCTCCCTCTATTTTCCGTCTTCCACGTGGGGTCACTGAGATCCCTTACAAAGGTCTGACCCCATTCTCCCTCTGCTCGGACCCATCGTGGTTTCTCCTGTACCCCAAAGTAGCATCCTGAGTCCCCCTTGAAGTTTGCAGGCTGAGGCGAGTCTTCTCCTGCCAGGCTCTTTGACCTCACCTGGGTCCAGGCTTGGGCCTCTGTGCTGTCCCTTTCCTGCCCTCGGTCAGTGCCCTTCCTGTCCTCCTCCCTTTGCGGGAAGGTACTTCCCCCAGGACCCGCATCTTCTTATGTTCTTGTCACAGGGCCCCAAGCACTTCACTTGTTGCTCTTTTATACTGAACCTTTCTGCACAGGAAAGATGATGTGTTTGTGTGTTAATCTACCTCCTCCGTATTCTTCAGACATCTGTGCATCTTCTGTTTGTAGCCTTTGTTCAAACACTGTCGCAGTGACTCCAAACTAATTCTTGAATCAACAAAGAAATAAGTAACATTAGTACAGAAATGTGTTGAAATATCCTGTAAGAATTTTTTTCACATTTCTGCCTACCCCTTTACCAGTTGAGTTCAGGCGTTTAAACAAAAATAAAAACAAGTGGTTATTTCTCTAAAAAACCAAAAATATCAGAACAGTTTGTCGGGTTCACTGAACCCTGGCCGGGGATCCCGGACTCTCCCGGCAGCGCCTGCGCAGTGTGAACCTGAGCTGCCTCATACACCAAGCCTCACTTAGGGCAGCGGAGCACATCGCAGGGCCCTGCTTCTCACAGCTTTGGTGATCCAAGGGGTAAAGTGGCTCCTGGGAACCACAGGGGCCCAGGATTCCAAGGGTGCTAGGTGTCCAGCTCTCCCAGAGCCTTCAGGCAGGAGAGATGCAGCTTGCATGGATAGAGGACAATTTCACTTTTTCTTCTAAGTTTAGAGTTTGGTTCATTATCTTTTGGTCAGTGTTTACTGGAACTATTTCTGGACCTTTGGCCCCTTACTCCCATATCGTGGCCAGAAGGGAAGCGGGAAATTTCACCTACAGTCATGGTGGTAGTGGCAAAAAGGGGTTGCAGTCCCTGGTCAAACCCAGCGGTCTTGGATTTTCATTGCCAGTGCATGGTGGGGTGGGGGGTGTGTACAATGCGGGGTGTGGATTCCATCTGTAATGGAGACCTGGGCAGAGGATTGCTGCTCGAGGTAGATATGCATGTGCTGTCTGCGGACATTTGTTTTGAAAGTTTGGGGTCCGTGGAAGAAATGACGATTTAAAAAATTCTCATCAACTAGTATGGGAATAGGGGACTTTACTTGGCTTGCAGGGAATCATCCCAAATTGGGAGCAGTGGTCACAGCTGCCACTGCCAGGCCATTCCCCAGGAGAGCTGAGAGTGTACCCCAAGAGAAGCTGGATGGGGTGGTCCCTGAGCAGGGTGCACCAGCAGCCTGGGAACAGCCTGTCTCTCTTCTCAAGGGAACACTGATGTTGGGGTACAGAAGATGCCTCCCGGTTGGTTTTTGATTCTGTTTGCTTCCTTTGGTTTCAGAGCCAGCAAGACTTAACTCATTTGGTGGCAGCGGATCGGGAAACTGGTGTCTACCAGAAGATGTTCAGGTAGAGAGATTCTGCCCTGGCCGGGTTGGTGGTGCGGGGCTGAAATCCGTCTCCTGCCCTCTGCTTTGCCCTGTCAACACTTGCTGATGCTGTTGTGCTGGGCAGACTCGTTGCGCCGCAGAACGCAAGGGAGCCCGGCCCTTTCCTCAAGCCTCGTCCTGACTGAAAGACGGGGAGCCCACCGATAGCCTCGAGAGCCGCTTCCTTGCTGGCGACGTGAGTATGGGGTAATAATGTCCAATTTTGCACACTTCAGATCCATTAGTAGCAATTACCTTTGCCGAGGTGTTTGGAGTTAGTTTTAACATAGCATTCTTACAGTTGGCGGATAATGACAGTAATAATGTACACAACATTTTCAAGTCGGTTTTAGCTGCAATAACACCATTAGGAGGTCTATTTAACAGATGTATTTCATGCTAAAAGTTAGGGTGCTCCTGATTCTCTTCCCTTCCCCCACATAAACCCTTAACTGCTCTTTCAGTCCTTGGAGATTTTTACTCCAAAATTTCAGGAGCCATTTTTCTATTCTGAGTCTTCCTATTGAACCAGGAATGTGTGCAGTAACTGGTTTGATTTAGAATTATTAATTGTTGGTGGTTGTTTTTTAAAGCAGTTCCTTTCATGATGCGTAAGCTGACCCAGAAATCCAAAGATCACAGAAATGGAAATAATGTGTATTTTCCAAGACTATTTTGGGGTGTCTCGGATGGACTGCTGGGTTTACTGATGCCTTCTGGGCCGAGAGGTGAGCCAGAAGGCTCCAGAAAGGTGTGTGCCAGTCTCTTCTGGTCACTCAGCTGACTTGTCTCTGGGGATTTAATACTCCTCGTGATGTTTACTCTTCCTCTCTTAGTGCTTTCTCCTTGAGCCATCTCTGACCACCCTGGGGGCCAGTGAGTCATCCTCAAGCCCACCCCCACCTTTGGGTACTTCTGTATGTTCTCCCCCCTCCCCCTTGCCTGTTCCTTGGGCTGTTCAGGGCACAACTGTGATGTGCTGTGTCCCTTCTGCAGTGTGTCATCACACTGCTCAATCCCTGTGGGAGATCACTAACACCATCCTAACCAAATCCTGCCCAGGTGACTTTACACAGTAGAAATGAGCTGGAAGTTGTACCTGTTAATGGAATAACAGGATGCTTCGATACGTGTATATGTTGTGTGATGTTTGTATCAGATGAGCGTTTCTGCCTCCTCATTTGTCATTTCTTTATGATGAAAACTTTCACATAGCTTTTTGAAATGTGTATTACATTGTCATTGTTGCCATACTGTGCATCTCAAATGCTTCTAAAAGGCCATGTGCTAAAGGCATAGTCCCCAGTTTGTGGCACTATTTGGAAGTGGAACCTTTAAGAGGCGGTGCCTAGTGGGAGGAAGTTAGGTCACTGGAGGTGTGACCTTGAAGGGATATTGGGCCGCTGGCCTCTTCCCTTCTCTGTCTCCATCTTGGCCACTGTGAGCTAAGTGGCTCTGCTTTACCACAGTGTGCTCCCCATAGTGATTTTCTGCCTCTCCACTGGGCCAGAGCAACAGAGCCAATCAAGCATGGGCAAAACCTTTGAAACCCAAATAAATCTTTCTCCTTTTAAAGTCAATCTCAGGTTATTTTGCTGCAGAGATGGAAAGCTAACAGTTATCTGTAGTCTTGCTCCTAACTTAACATCTATTGGTCATCCTTTCTCCATTTCCCCCTCTTCCCTCTAGGACACTGGCTAACCTTTTAGAGAGTTTCAATGATAACAAACAACTGGCTGCAGCATGAATGCCATAGGTTTGCCACCACTGTTCTGGGGGGTGAAAAGCCTGAGAAATCTTGCTATAAAGACATTTGACTGAGCCAAACTTATTTTTTCTTACTCTCTTTTTTTTGTCCACAATAACTTTGCTTTCTTTCCTTTACTCCAAGTTTCTTCCATTAACAGCAATGAAAATAATTTGGGGAATGTGGGCCCATTGAATGCCATTCCTGTCCTATGAATTGAGCCAAATGAGGGAAGCAGAATAATATAACATTCAGTTAATTTTTATTTTGTACAGCATGAAAGGGGTGCTGCAGAATACAAGGGATTTTTCAAAGCCATGATTCTGAGTGATAGTCACATTCAGTGGAGAGGTGGGTGGATGGCTGTGGGGCCTGTGTGCGGCCCCTGCAGGCCCCGGGCTGGTGTGTCTCCTCTTTTGAAATGGACAAGCATGTATCTTGTGAATGCACAGTGCATAATTACTCTTTGAGTCCAGCAATTCAGCCGGTAGCCTCAGTGCCGTCCGCAAGCCCTTGGCTATTCTGCGCTTTCAGTCACAAGGGTTCTAAGTGATGCTATAAAATGCTCAGCTGCCTGAGCAAAGCTGGATTGTGTGCTTATTTTTAAAGAAGCAAAATGATGATAATTTTCCGACCACAACAAAAGTCTTCATGTTGACCTTTTCGACCCCGCCTGAGGGCTTTATATGTCTTTTCTGGCAATGATTCAATTCCAGATGGGACTTTTAGCAAGCATGTGAAGGCCGTCATGTTCCCTCTGCCCACAGGTGTGACCGGACTGGGCGGGTCTGTTTCCGAACTAGCTGGGGCAGAGTCTCCTTAGGCAGGTCAGCTTTCTGGTAAAGGTGGTGCACGACTTACCATGAAGGGAAATGGGATGGTTCTGAACCATGGCGTGTCTTGGTGTAGTGAAGCTGACTTCCCAGTGACAGGCGGATACTTTAGAGGGTGATCTGCTGCAGAGTACTCTCTGAGTCCTAGCATATCCAACTTGGAATTCATTTGAATAGTAGCAACTCCTGGTATCTTTCAGGACAATATCAGTCCGTACATAGACAGCGTGGTTAGGAACAGTCTGAGGCAGGCTACCTGTGTTCAAATCCTGTGGACTCCTCTCCCTACCACTCCATGGGCTGGGGCGGATGGCTTGTTCCTTGAGCCTCAGCCTTCCTACTTGCAAAATGGGAATAATAACACCTACCCCAAGTGGTTCTCATGAGAACTAAATGAGATCATGTACTTAAAGTTCTGATCTTGGTGTGTAAGTGGTTACATTAAGACCAAGTCTTCGTACCGATAATGCATGCAAAGGCTTAGCTCTTCTCTCAGCAGGTGCTGCTGCTGACGTTGCCTGCTACTGTCTCGCTGTGGTTTTTAGTCATTTAAGAGGTAATTATTGGGGGGGTGTTGCGAGCCAGGCACTAGTGAAATTGCTGTGATATGAGGAGAGCAAAGAAGTTCCTGTCTTTGGGAAACTTTTGCTTTAAGGAGAAGCAGACAGTGAACAACTTGATGGGCAAGTAGTGTGGTAGGGACTGAGAATGGCTATGGAGAGAAACAAAGTCGGATAAGGTAGAGAGGGCATTTAGGGTATGTGCGCGCGCGCGCGTGTGTGTGCTGGATGTAGTTGCTTCTACAGAATGATTGGGGTAGGCTGCCTAATAATGTGGTAATGGAATGGAGACAGATAGGAAATGAAGAACAAGGAGACTTAGGCATAAATAGCAGTGATGCAGAGGTCCTGAGGCAGGTGTGTTTGGTGACATCTGAGAAGCTATAGGAGGCCAGAATGGCTGGGGTAAGGGACTCTAAGGAGAGCATAATTGAGGATGAGGTCAGAGAGGGTATAGAGACAGTTTCTGGGGATGTAGTGTGCCTTTGGGTTTTTATTCTGAGGTGGATGGAGCTGCTGAGTGGAGCAGTGACTTCCATTTCCAGAGGACCAACCTGGACCAACCTGGCTACTGAGTGGAGAATGTATTCAGTTGACCCATGAATGTCATTTGGTGTCCTTGCCTTTAAGACCACCACTGCTTAGCTTTCTCCTTCCCTGAGCCCTGTGATGCACGCACCTACAGCTGTCCGTGTTCCAGGGCAGCTGAGCACCCTGATGCCCAGGGAGTGCCTTGGTTACCTTCCCTGCCAGCAGCCCAGCCTGGTTCTGCAGGCTGGAGGCCCAGGGTCCAGGCACCGCTCCCTGAGCTGGGGCCTTTATGAGAGTGGGCAGCTGGCCACCTCCTCGCAGTGTCCTGCGCGGCACAGAGAGACAGAGAATGTTCTCTTCCGTTTCTTCTACTACGCACACTGCCCAGTGGGCAAAGGTCCCACCCTCACTTTTCCTCCCTAAAGCTCCAGTCCCCAAGTAGTCACATTGGGGCAGGAAGTGACGTATTAAAAGAGGTGCTATTCTTTTCGCCTGAGTGGAGAATAGACTCCTTTTCCTGAGATAAAGTCTGTCACTCTTCATAGGATAAGCACAGTGACCTGTCATCTGTCCTCCTGAAGTGTAACACAGTGGCGGGGTTACTGGCATCTGGAGTTGGTGGCAGTAGGTGGTGCAGCAGCTCCCGGGCACTGAGAGCTGGGACCGTGGAGCGCCTCTCACGGGTTCCCGTGCAGGTGATCTGGCTGTGTTTTCCTTTAGCTTGAGGGGTTTTAAGAGGAAGCGCTTGCTTCTTCTCCACAGGGCAGCCTGGGGAGCTGTGTGTGACACAGGTGAGTGCCTAGGGTGAGTGAGGGCCTCGATCCAGCCCAGGCTCCTCCACCTGACCATGACCCATGGGACTGCATTGGCTTGGAGGCGGCACCTCCCTAACTTGCAGGGAAAGGCCACAGGCGAGGCCTCTTTCGGACCAAGCTTGTGCGGCTGAACAGAGCAGCGTCCTCCTGAGAGTCCGAAACCCTCTGGGGCCCTGGTTTGATGAATCTGATGGCTGTGCTTTGCTCTTCTTATCAGGAGGCCTTGAGTCAGGTTGGAGCTGCAGGATTCCTGACCGAACCTTGTGAACCCATTCACTTGAGGACACGTTCAGCACACTGTCTGGCCTGGGCCACATGTCACACTTCGGTCTTCCTGTGTTGGGGGTTTTAGAACTTCACGTTTGCTCCACAGATTTGACTGGAGATGCTGCTGTGTGCCGGGCGACAGGCTCAGGCTTCCTGCTCATGAGCTCCCATGAGGATTAGGGAGAGGCGCTGACATCTCCCCGGTAAGCAGCTCAGCAAGGTGACTGCAGGTTGGGACAGACTCCGGTCGAGATGTAACCTGGTGCCATCGTGGAAGTGCGGCATGCTGGGCACGGGGCTCTTCAGGCAGAGCGCGCAGGGCAGACAACAAAGAAGAGAAGTAATTTGCGCAGTGCGAGTGAAGTCTTTATCTAGGTGCCCAGTACATGGTGAACTCCAGACTCACGATAACTACTCTGGTTGCTCCTGGTGTTGTCATGTCTCCCTTCCGTGTGCTTCTCAGTGGCTGAAAGTGAGAGGAAGACGTTGCCAGCAGTTCCAAGAAATGATAAGGACTTTGCAGATGCCCCAGCAGTGGAGGGGTGAGAACCCTGGCTCCAGGTACCCCAAGGTATTTTCTCACTTCCTCCTCAGGTAGTACTTAGGAGCTGTGTGGTGCATCTTAGGGCTCTCCGTCTAGATTAGCGCCTGCAAGCCTTAGTTTGTTGCAACTGCCCAAGATTTTGGAATCTACATTTTCAGGGTAGTTATTGTCGTGCAAATATCAATCCCTTTCCAGGCAAGTCCTGACTTCACAGTGGGACAATGACCTTCCTTGCAGAGATAATACACCACATACAGCGGTTGTTAAATGACTGACATACAGCCCATCTGACTTAATGTTATGAGTGCTCTCTTTGCTTCTAGAACAGACTGCCTGTGTGGTGGAAGGGGAGGGAAGGCTTTGAGCCCGAGACTGGGAGTTTTGGTGATGGGTTTACTTCCTCTCTTCCAAGGAGCTGTGAGGCAGGTAAGAGTACCTGAGCTCACCTGGTTGAAGCAGGTGAAAGAACAGAGGGCTTCCGTCTTGCACACAACTCCAGCCTTGGTTACCTAAGGGAATCCACTTACGACTCTATTACCCAGTAAATTAGGAGAGTGATTCAGTCAGGTATATTTATCATGAAGAGAACTAAAGATAATTAATACACTGCATTGAATGCAAATTGCACCCACAGCACTTATCTCATTTTCAATTAGCACAAATGTTACAGCACCGCGGGCTTGTTATGGTTTTACCATGGGCTGGGTAATTAATTTCCGTGAGCCACATATCAGGCACCTGGTAATGCCGTTTATTAATAAATGTCACCCCAGGTATCGGTTGTTAGAGGACGTAAATAAATGCAATGTGCACTTGTCTGCCCTGTGCAAATCTATTTTTACACCTCGCTGACTCTTTTCTCTTGTTTGTTTATTGACTGGAGCAACCACTGTGATTACAATTGCAAACAAAGGAAAATCCCCACCCGGAATGTAGGCTCCAAGGGGATTCCTTTTCGTCCCCTTAGAGATAGTCACACGTGTGAGTGAAGTGGTTTCAGAAACAGGCTTTCCTTTTGGGGAGTCTGGCCCACCTGACTGTAGAGTCATGGGGTGCACATCTCCATCTGTGAGTCTTTGGAGAGCAAGGAGTCACGCACCCCCATCTTGGTGGCCTTGACCCCCCTCTCCTCCCCAGTGACCCCTCACTAGTCTGATTTCCATTCACAATCTTGCTGTCAGTCCAAGCACTTGGGTCTGGCCGAAGCTGGGTCGGGCCCAGAGGCTCTAACAGGATGGGCTTTAAGCAGAAGTGTGATACTTTTGTGAGTATCTCCACATCCCAGGACATGTGTCCACTCTCTCCTTCCATATTAGCAGGTGTGACTGGATTAAAAATAAGTTTCTGGCTGTTTCCTTTTCAGAACCTTATAGAAAGTGATGGAGTCAAAGCTTTCATCAAAGCTTTTGGGGGTGGCATCAGTATTGTCTAGTAAATAGTGTCTTCTTCTTGCCCTCAACAAGTTGAGAACCTAATAAGAAATTAAAAGTTCCCATCCTATGAGGTATGATTGAAATATAGGGTGTAAAAAAAAAACAGCAAAAAACCCATTACCACTAATCCCCTCAAAATCCTCACCCTTGCTCCCAACACATGAATCCCATCATTCTTGGCCACTTTCTGAAGCAGTTCTGGAAGTCACCTTCCATGTCTTTATGAAATGTGATAAAAAATAAGGTGAATGCTGCTGCCCAGTATCACTCAAGGGAAAGGCAGGCTCCTAAAAGAATCACACCGTGCCTCCTCCACCTTCTCAGAACTAGCGCCACAAGACTTCTAGCTCTTCCTCAAAGTCAAAATGACCCTGAAAGGTGGACGTTTTGAATTGCTTCAGGGCATCAAGGCAGCCACTGCAGTGCAGCTACAGACACTCAGGAAAGAAGACTTTCAGAACTGCTTCGGAGAGTGACAAGAACAGTGGGAAAAGTGTGTTCATGGTGGGTGGGAGTATTCTGAGGAGGTTAGTGGCAGTGTGTCTTTTACTAAAATAGTTTTTAAGAAAAGAAATTTAAACACACCATATTTTTTGATCATGCCTCATATGATTTGAATTGTGCTAACCCTTGAAGAGGTCCTTTGAGGATCAGATGTGAGGAGTGACTATTATCTGATGTCCCTAAAGCCTCATGTGCTCATAGATGAGGTTTTTTGGAGGTGACTGGGTCTAGGGTGTGTGAATGTGGATTAAGAGTATGATAACTAAATTAGCACAGTGATTGGTTAGTTCTGCATGTGGCTAATGGGATGGACCATCATCATGGTAGGTGTTATGGATTAAAAACTGGTGGTCAACTTAACGCCAGCTGGATTACATTAGTATGGTGCTGAGCGTAGATGTTTCACCTGAGGAAAGTTGCCAGCATAAATAGAGATGTGGAGGAGAAAAAGCTAGGCATTGACGTGTTGAGGTGTTGAGGCATTGTGGGTCCTCCTATGAGTTGCTGTTTGAGCTGTTGGTTCTCCTGCAGAAGCTCTGGTCCTCACATCGAGCATTGCTTCCTGGCTCTGGAGGGGAAGACGTGTGCTGCTTGGTCTCCAGGATGGACTCGTCACTCTGGCTTCCTGGCATGTACTTGACTGTGCTTATTGTCGGAGGAGCTCGGGGCCTCCTTGTAGCTGAGGATGGCTGTGGTGCTTTTCAGGACAGCCCTGGTCTTTGTTGTAGTGTGACTTCTCGGCTCCAGTGTAGAACCCTCAACCTACCAGCACAGCACCTTCACCCTGCTGGCATAGAATTCCTACCTTCCACCGCTGACCTTTGGACCTTGCCAGCATGGGTCCATAAAAGACACTGGCCTGAGTCCTTCTTGTGGGTTCTGGACCTCCAGTTGGACTTATGGGAGGCACTGTCATGAGCTCTGGGTCTTCATCTGGACTCATGCAGGACACTGCCATGGGATTCAGGCCCTTGGCTAAATATTCTACGTCTTTAGTGATGTGGACAGATTTCCTGCACTTTATTGTGTTAACTGTGTGACCATCGTAAAGCAATATTATAAACTCCATGCCTGATTCTAATTGTTCTCTGCACAGCCCCTGACTAGAACAGTAGGGTATCACCCCAGAGCCTGGGAACCTGGACGGGATAAAGGGAACAGCAGGCTGGCTGTTGCCTCTGGCTTCTTGTTGCCTTCTGCCTACCCTGCCGTGGACTGTGTCTCCTGTGTGATGCCCCCTGCCTGCGAACCAGCTGACTATGGACTGAAACCTCTACAAAATGTGAGCTGAAATAAACTTTTCTGACTTCACCCTGTAAGTGTCAGATGTTTGTCTCAGCAATGACAAAAGTAACTAAGACACTGAATTAATATATGTAATGCACTTAGCACTGTGCTTGGTACTTAGTGCCCTATTAGCTTCCATGAGTATCACTGATGTTGCTAATCAAAGTCTCATGGGAGCCAGGAGTAGCATCACTGTTAACCCTATGAGGAAAGGCTGGCAGAGAGTGATCATCCATTTAGCAGATATGCATCGAGGCCCTACTATGTGCTAGATGCTATTTTGGTGCTACAGAAAAAACCCTGACAAAATCTTGGTGCTACTGAAGAGAACATTCTGTTGGAGATAGGAAATAAAAAGGAGATAAGTATAATACAGAATATGCCAGACAAGTAGAGTACCACAGAGATGTCAGATGGGGATTGGAAAAGGGTTTTGGTTTTATTCTTATTTATTTTGCAGTATTAAAGGTCCCCTTTTAATTTCTTTAAAATTTGAGACAAGCTTTCACTACTTTGCTAAATTTTCCAGGCTGGGCTTGATCTTGTGCTTTCCTTGCCTTGGGCTTCCAGAGTGCTGGCATTACAGCTGTGTCACCCTACCTGGTAACTCACATTGAGGTGCTGCCGTCGAAGCACAGACACAAGGCGGTAAGGAAGCCAGCTGTTGGCTGCCCAGGGGAGGGAACCTTCCAGATAGAGGGTGAAACAAGTGTAAAGCCCTGAGGCAGGAGGATACCTGGAGCTGTAGGGAGGCCATAAGGTCATAGTGGACTGAGGGGGACCACGGCAGGAGAGGAAGCTACAGCAGCTGTGAGGAATAGCACAGGGAGGATTTTAAGGACTTTGTTTATAGTACATCCAAGTATAGGGTGCTATGATCTGACTTAGATTGTTAAAGTATCGCTCCTGTCCTTGTTTTAGAAATGGGCTGTAGCAGACAAGAGCAGAGGCAGGGAGACTGGTGGGAAAGGTGTATTAGTTTCTTCCTATCACTATAACAAATTACCCGAGCTCAGTGGCTTAAAAAAAGACCAAGTGTGTTATTTTGCAGTCCTGGAAGTTAAAGTCCTACAATCCAGGTGTTAGCAGGGCTGCATTTCTTCAGGAAGTGAGGAACCTATTTCTCTTTTCCAACACCAGGGCTCCCTGGTTTCCTCTTCAGACTCCTTCCTTCGTCTTCAAAGTCAACAGCAGATCATCCTCACATCTCAGACCCCCTGCTTCTCTGGCTCCGAGCCTCTTCTTTTCCACACAAGCACCCTATTGTCCCCAGCTAGTGTGAGTCCTTGCTTCAGTGACAATGGAAATTAAAATGTAAGCATTCACCATGGTTGGTCTGTGAGGTCCTGTTTTTCTTAGAAACTGAGGTGATTACACTTTTGGAGAACTTTAGGCTTCACTTGAGGTGGTCTGGCCCTGGACACTGTCAAAGCTGGTCGTGGGATGTCTCTGCAGATCCCGAGAATCTCATTAGTTACCTGTGGTGTTCTCAGTCTTGGAGGGGGTGAGATAGACGAGGTGAGCTGAGGGCTCATCAAGCTTGTGACACAGACACTGCCTGAGTGGTGGCAGCCTCTGTGCGAGCTGAGTGGGAATCTCACCGGAAATGTTAAGGGAATGAAGGAGAATCTAAAGTGAAGGCAGAGGCCAAGCTTTACCCTGTTTTAAGTTACCCATTGGGCATCTGCAGGTTGTACCTCTAGGTCCTTCACTGCCTCAGAAGCAAGCATAAAGGATGCTTTTAATGAGTAACAGGAGTTTGTCCTGTGTCTCTATGGTGCTCTGACTGTGTCACTGAAACCATACTGGATCCACCCACATAGTCCAGGGTGATTCGCTTATCTCAAGACCCTTAGTCACATCTGCAAAGTTCCTTTCACATATAGAGTGACACACTCACCAGCTTGGGGGACTGGGTTGTGTCCACCTTTGGAAAGCCACTGTCCAATGCACAATGGGCAGTGAAGGCAGAGGCGAGAAGTGTTGGATTCTGCCACTGTATCCAGCATCCTCCTAATATGGGTGGCTCTCTCATGGAAGCTTCTGGAATCCCCTAGCCAGCAGCACAGAAATTCTCTTTTTTACTATCACTTCAGCTGCGTGTAGGTCTGGTCCTCATGTCAGCACTGGGCACAAACTAAAGAGTCGCAAAACTGGAGCGGGAAGGATCACAGAAGCCACCAAGTTGCCCTTGGCCCTTTGTAAATGTTTTCTTGGGCCTGGGGAAGACTGGTTGGTCTTAAAATTTTTTAAGCCTTTTTTTTAAGGGCAGTTTTAGATTCACAAGATTAAGAGGGAGGCACAGGGACTTCCCATGTACTCTCTTCCCAACCCATACACAGCCTTTTCCGGGACTGTCACCCCTCACCACAGCGGCACACTTTAAAAATTATAAAGCTGCCCTGGCACATTACACTCATCCAGAGCCCACGGTTTGCCCTGTGTCTGCCCTTGGTGTTGTCTACGCAGCTGGGCAAATGCATGATGACATCTACTCACTCCGATAGTATCGTGCGGAATATGCCCACTCCCCTGGAAGTCTTCAGTTCTATCCAGTGTATCCATCTAATTCTTTTGTCCTTTGTTCAGCATTCACTGGGCCTCTGTTGAGTGCACTGCTCTGCTCCCTGCAAAAGTAGAAACAGAAGATGCAAGTCACTGTCTTGGGAGTGGTGTGTGGCTCAGCAGTACCTGGGTGTTTCCTAGCATACGTGAGGTCCTGGGTTTGATTCCCAACTCTGGAAAGAAGACCTGGTCCTTTTCTTTGTGAGTTTGTAATGCATTTGAAAAGAACCAGAAGACAATTATAGGGCAAAAAACAAGGGGAGGGAAAGAAATCCAATGTGAGATTTCTGCATTGGTGCCAAAGGGCTGGGAAACGGGGAGAAGCTTCTTGTAGGAACTAATGGATCACGGGTTTTTATTTTCTAATTGGGGCCAAAGGGTCACTGGCTTCTTGTTTTGCTAAGAATGGGCATTAGAGAAATTCTTTCCATCTCTAGTGCCATTGTTTCGTTCTTGGTAGGACACATAAGCGTCTGAGACAGGAAAAAGAGCAGATTTAGAAGGAAAGGGGAGGCCTTGATTTTAGGTCTCTAGGTGCCAGAGCTGTGAGGAAATGAACATGTGTGTTGAACCCACCCAGGCTGTGGTACTTTGTGGTTGTGACCCTAGCAAACTGGGATAGACACCAGGAAACCCAGGACAATGCCTGATGGCCTTAAACAAAATCTCAGCCAGCTCAGTGCATGGTGGGGATGGAGTTTTCTAAGATGGAGTTTTCTAAGATAGTGGATTTCCAGAAGGCTGTGTCCTACTGTATCCTTTGTCACCTCGGCTCTGTCCCTGTTCCTCTAATGGTGCTAAACTTGGGTTGGGCAGGGTTGGGAGGAGCTGGGCGCCCACACAGACATCCTGCCTGGGTGAATGGTGGGTATACCACATGGAGAGTTCTCTCTAGGACCGGGCTCACTTGGGAGCAGAAAGATGAGAAGCAGGTTGTGGCCCCCAGGGTGGGTGCTATTTATACCCCCATTTTCTTCCTCCTGGCCTCATTATCCCTCTCTGAGGACCTTGGTCTCACCCAGGCCAGCCCTGCCCCCTCTCTGCACCCAGTAAACACCACCGGCCTGCTCGCTCATGAATATGGATCTCCATCATCTTTCGCTGTAGGGATGGATGTTGGGGGCAGAACTGTTGATTACATTTCCAGCCAATCATTGCCCATTAGCAGGGAAGAGTGGTGGGCATGATGCCTCTTCAGTGAGGAGCCATTTGCATTTGGTTGGGTCCTGCTTTCTTTCCGAGCATGTATGGACTCTCAGCACTCAATTACTCCTGCATCCGGCTCTTCCTCTGTGGTGCTCTTTCCCTTTCTAAGTGTCTTGATTGAATTCGCCAAATAGCTTTGTGCTAACTACAGCTGCTCAGCATGTCCCTGGGTGGAGGGCGATAAGGACATCAGGGCTTGGGATGGCTGTAACTAGCAGGAAACAGACATCTTGCTTTTTCCTTTTTTGCTCACATTTTGCCTGTGGATCTCATCCTGCACCCCAAGAAAGAATCATCAGTAGTTTGAGGATTGTGGGGCACCAACAGATCGTGGGGAGCCTGCTTCTACATTCCTGTCTTCAGGAAGTCTTTCCTCCTCCCCTTCCTTCCTCCTCCCTCCCTCCCTTTCTTCCTTCTTTCCTCCCTCCTTCCCTTCCTCCCTTCCTTTCTCCCTCCTTTCCTGGTTCCCTCCCTTCCTTCCTTCCTTCCTTCCTTCCTTCCTTCCTTCCTTCCTTCCTTCCAGAGCTCTTTGTCCAGTGCCTTTGCCCTGGGGATGCTGGATTTCTGATGCTTTGGGTGGGGAGAGGTTTCTGGGGTCTGGTGGGTCCCTCACCCCTTCTGCTTCTAGAAGGAGGGGCTAAGTGGGTCTAAGGAGCTCCTCGGGAAGCAGCTTGTCCTTCTTGCCCAGATATCCAGCAGAGCTATGGGGCCATTTGGGAGCTTTGGAGGCCTGGCTGGGGAGACAGGCACGAGTGCCCTGGCCATAAACCCTCAGTATCCATAGTGCGCCTGAGGAAAACTGGGAATGACAGAGGGGCTCCTTTTCTCGTGGATTCATGTTGTCTTTCACCCCCTTCTGGTGCTCACATTCTGGAAAGCCCTTCTGCAGCGTCACAAATGTTTCTTTGCTCTTGTGAGGGCTGGAGCCCGGCTGCCCCACGCCCCTCTGCCTCGAAGCCTTAGTGCCTGTGCCCAGATGCTGTCTTGTTTTCTGTTCTGCTTTTGTTTTGCCTCCTCAAGGAGCCGGGAGTGCACACCTGAGGCGGGAATAGTGAGGGCGGCCTAGGGGGGGAGGGGTGGGCGCCCAATGCTGAGTGTGAGAAAGGGAGGTTCCCTGTGTGTTTGTCAACAAGACGGAATAAATAAGAGCAAAAAAAAAAAAAAAAGAGAGAGAGAGAAAGAGGGAAAAAGGACAGCAGGCAAAGGCAATCAAATATGTATTTAATTAAAGCAAACATAAAAATAAAAGTTACATGTTGAATCAATAAACAGCACTTTTTTCTACATGCATTTTGAACAAGACAGATCAGAATCTTGCATGATGAAGACATAATGTGTCATAATAATTAGGAACACAGACAAAAGAACAGCTAATCAGCATGCAAATGTATGCAGTTTTGGTGATTCAGATGAGGCAGATTTCTACCTCTTTTTTGCTTGATTCATCTTCATTGCTAATCATCTGAAGGCTGCCAAATGTTCACTGACACTAATGTATTATAGGTCAAGAGAGGCAGGTCTTCACCTATTACCCCCCCAAACAATATGCTTCCCGTCCCCGTTTCCTCTTCAGGATTTCCAGCAATCACTGCCAGATGCAATCAGACTCCTTGAATAGGAGCAACTGAGGCTTGTTTGTGGCTCAGATTCATTAGAATCAGGAGGCTGAAGAAAGGAATAAATTACTTAATTGCACAAAAAAGTTGCAGCCAAAGTGATGGTGAGAGAAACTGATTGTGTAGCTACGCATTAGGCCACTCTTGGAATGGGGCGTCTTAGAATAGCTGGTAGTTTGGCCTCACAGATTCAGACAGATTTGGGTGTCCTCCAAAACAGATGGCTCCACATACCATCTATTCTTCTCTTTGTCAGGTTTTACCATTTATTTGATCTTGGTCCCTCTCTGATGCTGGTTGTATGAGTTGTAACACAAATATGCATTCAGATCATATCCATTTAGTCTGGCCTCTCCCAACTTTTGTTCCTCTTTTTTGTTTTTGTCCTTTAAGTTTTTTTTTCTTTTTCAGAAGATGATCAAGTTGAATTAAAGCCGTAATGTGCAACATTTGAATGCTCCTTCCCACGAAAGGCGGCAAAGGGAAGATGGTACAGAAACTTTGGGTGGAGCTTCGAGCCCTGGCCAGATGGAGGAGGGGGAGTCCAAAGGGGAAGAGAAAGAAAGATAAAGTTGCCCGTATTTCCAAACACCACAATACCTTTCTTGGACTAACTCTTAATCTATTGAAACACACACACACACACACACACACACACACACACACACACAGTCCTAACTAGTGTTGCTCATATAGCACCAAAGAAGAGGAAACAAAACCCGTCTGTCTCAGTCCCACAAACGCATCCCTCTCTCTCCCCTGAATCGCACATTCTGCTCAGATTTTTGGTCATGTGCCTGGCTCATGGGTGGTCTCAAGGTCTCAAAGAAGGAACTTCGTTTTCTCTGTGGAGCCCCTCTGTGCTGAGAGCAGTTGTGCCTGTGTGTGTGTGCATGTTGGGAGAGGAGGGGGAGGGGCAGGAAGTGGTCAGTACAGGACAAGAGGCCCCGGCCAGGAAGACATGAGGAAAGGAATTATTATGATGGATTCAGATCTGGAGCGGGGATAAAGCACTCGGCCCTAAAGCGGACCATTGTGGTTCTGTTGGCCACTCCTGGGCCGAGTGGACTTCCAGTCAGTGCACACATGTCCCCTCTCAGACTTCTCGAGTTCTTGTTGTACCCTCTGCAAACCTTGTCACTGCCATACTCGGGTCTCGGCATCAGTCCCAAGTCCCCAGAGGAGTCGGCTTTACCTCAAAGGTCAGAGATTGGTCCCCTTCCATTCCACTTTCCCCTTGCTACCCCATATTTATTGCCTGTAGAGTTCTTACCATTGGCTGACATTTGTGCCCGTAAGTGTTATTGATCTGTTCTTTCTTCCACGTGTACCAGCCACTGTCCCTGTTAGCAAGGTAGGTTCATGAGGGCAGGGCAGAGATGCTGTCTGTCTATTTCAGCCCTTTATCCCCAGTGCATAGCCTTGCATCTGACCTTCAGTAATTATACAATAAATATTTCTTATCTAAATAAGTTATTTCTTATTTAAATAAGTTTTGAAGTTACTGCTGTCTAGAAGTCAAGTCACATTGATGATTAACCCTGGAAAATCACTCACCTTCTTTTACAGCGCTGTGAAGCCTTAACAAAATCTGCTGAAAGCTGACATTGATAACCACTAGGTACAGTGACATCTCTCCTGGTCTCTGTGATCATTGGGTGAGTCAGTGAGGTAGAGACTTCTTAGGAAAAGCAGACATTTCTGCCTCTTGAAGTCATTGTCTTGTGTTGTGTCAACTTCACGGGAGCAGGGAGCCCACCATCTTTACGGTTCGGTGTAGCTCTGCTGAGGTGAGGCTTCTGGGGGTCTCAGCAGTGTGTGAAGCCTGGGGTGAGGGAAGGAGTGGCGGTAGAAGAGGACAGGAGGAAGGGAAGACGTTCCAGCCAGGCAGGGTTAGATGGCGCCTGTGTCCTGTGCTGCCTGTTGTCACCATTGAAGATGCTGAGAATGGACCCACAGTGGCTGAAATGGAGGTGAGAGGCCAGGTTGGGCCCAGTTAAACAAGTGGCCATGGATGAACTGCTTACTTCAGGGGCTGGATAAGCCCAGAGGGCCGCACGGGGTGCTGCTCCTCCCTCTGGTTTGATCATGCCCTTTCGAGCTAACGGTGGAGACACAGACCAAGGTTCCAGCTGCCCCAAGACCCCCTGTTCTGTTCCTGGGACCCCAGCTGAGTGACTTGAAACTTTCTTCAGGAAACGGAAGTCCTCTCTGCTGACCAGATATCACTTGTGCCACTGAAAGCAAAACAAGTTTCTCCTTTTCTGGAACTTACCAAGACTACTTAGCAATCAAGTTTGTCTTGAGTTTATTTTTTTCCCCCTGGTTTTTGAGGCAGTTTCTTCCAGCACCCTCAGGAAGCCACATCTCCATGGCCTCAACCTCATCTCCAGCTTTGGGAGCCCCTGGAGCCATGGTAGGGGATGGCGTGGGGATGGGTCCCCAGGGTAGCTCAGCTCTGGGCATTTTAATTCCATGGGGAGCTGGCAGGGGAAGGCTGCGCAGGCCCCAGACTACCTAATCCCTTCTCCTGAGGGCCCCGCTCCATGCCAAGAACCCGACTTGGGGAGAAAGGCAGCCGTCTTGGGGAGCCTCTCATCTCTACGGGGAGCCGGCGGGCAGAATGGACTCCACCAGATAGAGGCTTCTGTAGCCGGTCCAGAGGCATCTGATTATTCAGTTGATGTTTTGTTTTTTCTTTTCGGGTCCAAATAAGCCTCCTATGCCTTCAGCAGAACAAAGCTCAGCTTTCTCACTCCCGGCTGGCGGAGATGGCTGTCTTAGGCTCCTTGGTAAAAGCTCCATGGTTACCTTTCTTTTCCTTTTCCTTAGATCTTTTTGTTTGTTTGTTTGTTTTCTTTCTCCTCAAGTAAGAAAGATGTGCTTCTGTGCCTTGGCAGACAGCTGTCCGAGGTCCTTGCTCTACTGGGGTCTCACCGTTGGACCCCGGCCCCTCCCAGTCGCCCAAGCAACAAAATCTCCTCCTGTCTCCCTGTTCTCACAGGAAGGAGCTGATCTCCGAGCCAGCCAGCGAAGCCCTGGCACCCTCTCAAAGGAGCCTGAAGTGAGACGGGTTCAAGAGGGAGGTCGCTTTGTGCCCAAAGCTCCCGCCTGCCACAGACCTGTCCGCCAGCTGGGCCCAGGGCCTCCCGTGGGGCACTGAGAGGTGGCAGCCCTGCACACTGGGCATTGTGTCTGTGCTGCTCCTTGGACCTTGCTGGCACAGCCTGCGGGAGAGATTCCCGTGGGATGCGGGAGAAACTTCTTCCTGCCTCCCCTTCACCCATTCGAGCTTCAGACGGAGATTTTAGGCTCAAAAACGCACCATTTCCCCTCACGTCCCGGTTAGCTCTGCTTGTGCTGAGCTCAGTGCTTCTTTAGCACGAAGATGTACTTACTGCTGCACGCTGGGAAGATCAGGAAATTAAATCACTGTCCAGCTGGGATCCAGTAGGGTAGAAAGACACACAGACAGCGAGTGTACAGTGCCCAGACGAGGTGGCCGGATGTCTGAGGCTTGCACCCAAGCTCCCAGAAGCAAGCTGTCTCCACGGCTACACTGGGCAATCACAGCTGTTCAAAGGTTGCCAGTCCACATGACTGATGGCGAGCGATGGGCTTGCCCTTCTTGGGTTCAAAGGTAGGGGTGGCGCTGGAGGTAAAACCAAGTTGGTGAGACCCCTGAGCTATGGAGGAAGGTCCCTCCTGAACCTGTAGCTAACCCAGCGTGGTGAGCAGCTGGAGGGTCCAGAAGGAGATTTCTGTGGACTTGTAGGAACAGGGCGCTGTCTGCTTCCCTTTCCATGAGCCCTGCTTGTCCTGAGAGAGGGACAGTGAGGGTGTGACAGTGTTCATGTCCTGCTCCTGTGTCTGCCTGTGCTCCTTGGGTCCCAGGATGATACTTGTCACAGCATTGGTGGCTGCTCTCAGAAGAGGCGATGTCCGTGTCCAAAGCACAAGGAGATCAGATCTTTGCAAAGCAAAGGAAACGGCTGGAAAAGAAGAATGAAAAAGTGGCATTTTTTGTTCTGGCACATGAAAGAAGGAAGAAAGAGAGGCGGTGGTGGCTGGTATATTTTTATTTAAAGAGAAGTAAAAATAAAGAGACAAATAGGCCTTGGGCCACAATGCTGTCAGCGGAAGGTGGACAAGTGTCCCTTTCTGGTTGCTCTGGCCCTGGGGTCTTGTGAGCTGAAGTTTCTCTCTGTTATCTTAATGAAGAGTGAAGGATTTGTGTCCAGGAAGAAGATGGACTTCAACTTCAGGTCCCCAGTCAACCCTGAAAGCCCTCATGCCACCCAGGAAAGGCCCCTGGGTGGCCTCTCTGAGCAGTGGGGAGGCGTTTTTCTCTTGTTGGACCTAAAAACCTGGGCCATGAAATGAGATTCATGTGGCAAGAGTAGTTGGCCATGAAGGCAAATCTATTTTTAATTTAGATTGCTCAATTATCAATTAAGCACCTATGTATTACAGGCCTGGCCCAGTGTGGATCCAGGGATCCAGGGGTGCAGGAGATGAATGAGGGCATCTGGGGGCCTCTGGGATGAGACTGGGTACAGGTGAGACAAGGTGCCTCACCTGTGTGCTCGCTCCAGATCTGCTCAGGTCTGGGGTGGTGGCCTGGACAGGAAGCTGGTGGTGGTGCTATAGCGTTATTGGCTTTTTTTTTTTTTTTGGCCTGAAACAGAGGTGAAAAGACTACATGATCCTGGGCAATTCTCTGCAGACTCCTGAGGAACTGAACTCGTGGCCTCTCTTGCTGGCCTCCTCCCTTGGTGCCTGCCCACCCTGCCTTTGTTTTGACATCTTTTTTACTGTCCTCTCCATGTTTCCTGTTTTCATGGATCTTCCCCTTCTGCTGTATTTTTCCTGTGTTTGTTTGGGTTCCCAGATGTTGCAGCCAGTGGTTATTTTGGTAATTCTCTGGGCATCACAAGATCTTGAAAAAAAAAAAAAAGAAAGACAATGGAAAAACCATATATTGGAAAAAAAAATTCCGTACGCATATCCCAGGCTGGATAATGGGCCATCCTGATGTTTCAGAGGGGTCAGCTGGGTGTTGTCACAAGGACACCGACTGCATGTGGTCAGTCCTGTTAACACAGTCACAACTCCTTCCTCTCGTGCCAGATTTTGCGGCACATCTGCACTTCCCTGGCTCTTAGAAAATGTAGGTTCAATTTAACGTATTGAGCTCAGGAGATCCAGGGTTAGGTGTGTGGGTTCGTAGTTCTTTTTTTTCCTAGTAGATGTTTGCAGTGCATGATGTTTACATTCTTTGTGTGGAGCTGGCACATGTAGATAACATATCTTGTTTCTTTTAAATCTCCTTTTCCTTCCCTCTCCTCCATCTCTTGACCTCCTTCCCACCTGAGAAATATCTATCTCCCTACTTCCTAGTATCTGTTTTATTGTGCTTTTTATCTGCAGCTCTCATATAAATGAGACTATATAATATTTCAGCTTGTGTGTCTAATTTATTTCAGTTAACAGTCAGATCTCAGGGTGCATCCATTTACCTACCAGTGCCTCCAGTTTATCCTTTCTTATGGTGGAGTGGCTCTCTATTGTGTGTAAATATCACACTTTCTCTGTCCATTCATCTGTTGATGGACATATAAGCTGCTTCCAAGATTTAGCTGTGAAAAATTGTGCTGCTATACACACAGGTGTGCATGGATCACTGTACTATGATGCCTTTAACTCTTTTGGGAAGATACGTGGAAGGGGAGTAACTGGGCCAAATGAAATTTCTAGTTTTAATTTTTTGAGGAAACTGCGTGCTAATTTCCATGGTAGTTGTACTAGTTTACACTCTTCCAATAATGTAGAAGGGTTCCTTTCCCCCCACAGCCTCACTGGCATTTGTTATCATTCGATCTCTTCCTGGTGGCCATTCTTTCTGGAGTAAGATGGAATCTCGGTGTTATTTTAAATTTGTATCTCTCACACCTTTTCTCTGCTACCTATCATTTTGAAAACAACCAACAACGAAAACAACAACGACGACCAAACTCCAACGAGGCAGTCTCATCCAAAGGCAGGGGAAGCCATGCCTGTCTGTATAAGCAAGAGAAGACATATGTTGCTCCGATGGGACTCTAATAGATCTCTGGCACCACGACGGCCAGCAGTGCCCGGGAATTTGGCCTGAGCGAAGCTATAGGAAGAGTCTCATTAGTTACTTCGGCACGGGCCAGACCCTGCGGGTAGGGAAACGTTTTCCTTCGACACCGTTTAGTTACATCTCTGCTGGTGGCGATGGCGGTGGCAGAGCTGGGCTGTGCAGAGGGTGTGCTTCTCTTGGCCCTGGCACTAGGCCACCTCCTATCGGAAGGCTGACCTCAGGACAGCTGGCCCTTTCACACCGCTGCGTGGTGTCTGTCACTATAAGGATGCCGGTATCACCGCTGACTGATAACTGCCGAGAAGAGACCGGTTCTGCTGCTCCGTGATCAGGCTCAGGAGGCGCTGTGACCAGGCAAAGGAGACGCTGTGCGGTTAGAAGAACACTTGGGTACTTGGGGCCAAGCAGCCCAGCTGAAGAGGCCGTGTGTGGAAATCAGGGTGTGGACACCTAACCAAGGCTCATCCTGCTCCGTTCCCTGACCCCTGTCCCCAACCATTCAAGTGACTGAATCCACTGTCCCAGCCATTCTCAGATCCGTGTCTCCCATTCTGCAGTGCCAGGTGACTCTCAAGCCAGCAGTCACATGTTTGAGGAGAACGGCTGGTGTCAGCCCTTCCCTTGCACTGGGTGCAGACCACTGTAACGGGAAGGCAGCAGACAAGCCGCCTGACTTCTTCTTGAGTAGTTGTGCCCGAGGTTCCCTGTGTGACTTTCACTCCACAGACATCTACATTTTAAAAACTGAAACCTGAATTTGACGGGGGCTGTGAGTGAGTGGGGGGAAACCGTGGGGTATCACCTGTGTTTGCATCCAGGATTTCCCAACATGGTGATGATTTTGTGTCTAGTGGACACCTCCGTATCCATTACTGTCCTTAAATACAAGAGGCCTGGGTGAGTCGCAAGATCATTGGACCCAGTGGTGGAAGGAGCCATGCTGAGTTCTCCTGTGCCCTGCTCAGGGTACGGGTCAGGGGTTGTGTGTGTGTTTGGTCAGTTGCTTGGTTTTCTGCAGTGTGGGTGTGAGACTGTTCTGAACCCCGTCCTATGTCCCTCTTGCAGGTGAAAGACAATTGGTCAGTAAAAAAGAGGGGTCTTTCTTTCATACATGTTTGCAGTACATGATGATTGCATTCCCCTTGGGGAGTTGGTACATGTACATAATACATCTTAATTCCTAAGTCCTCTTCTCCTCCATCCCTGCACCCTTTATTTTTTGGTTCCTTTCCCACAGGTGAAAGATCTATCTTTTTGATAGTAAGTTGGAGACACTCTCGGGGAACATCAGGAGTTGGGGTGGCTCTTCCTGAGGAAGCTGCCAGAAAGCTCTTCCAGTTTCCAGATAACAGCAGTGGTGGAGGCATTGCTGAGGTCAGGCTCCTGTTCATCATGCTTCGTATGATTAAGTCTTTTTTTTAAATGTGTGGTACTAGGGAGTGAATCCAGAGCTGTCACATTGAGCTACCTCCCCAATTCCTTCTTTTTTATTATTTATGTTGAGTCAGAATCTCATTAAATAGTTAAGTTCTGCAGGTTGGGCTTGAAATTATGATCCTCTTGTCTCAGCCTCCCAGAATGATGGGATTACATGCATGTGCCGCCCTGTCTACCTGAATTAACTGTTAATCTTCACAGCCTTCATTTTGTGGATAAAGTAAGCAAGACATAGGTTGATCAGTTTGCCTAAGGACATGAAAGTGGTTCTAAACTTTTTCAAGATTGGAAACACCTCTATTAAGTTTTTCTCATATCTAATTCTTACGTACCCTGAATTGGTGGTACTAGGAATACTATTGGCAGCCATTCTTAGTTAGGGCCAACAACAGCAAGTATACAAGGGTCTGCGGACCAACCACATATGTGCTATAAACCCCAAGCTAAATATACCAGCAACTCAGTTTTGCCTTAGCTGCATCTGCAAATACCTACAACAGGACAGTGGGAGGACAAGTCAACATCAGAGAGGAAGGACAGCGATCTTAACCAGCCAAGGCCAAGGCCAAGGAGCTCAAGTTTGCAACCTTTATAAAACGTGCTCACGTGAACACGTGGTAAGGGCCGCTCTCAGGGTCTTAGGAGTCTGTTTGTGAGGGAGTGGCCAGGAGTTTCTGCTCCTGAGCTTTACAATGAATTTACTCCTGGTCCTAAGGCATTTACACACACACACACACACACACACACACACACACACTTTCATATCCAAACTTTAACACAGCTGAAGTTTGGATATCAAAGTTCACCAGAATCTCGTGTGTCATTGGATCCTGAGGGTTCTGACTTTATGAATGGATTGATCCATTTGTGTGTTCATGGCTTGATGGCTGTGGGGAAGAGCTTTGTTATAAAATTCAGCTCCTGGCTGCCACAAGACGGGCAGCTTTCCTTGGCCACGTACTCCCTGTGCTGGTATTTCTGCTTCATCACGGGACTAAAAGCCATAGATCTGGCTGACCATGGACTGAGCCCTCTGAAACCATGCACCAAGTCAATCTTGCCTCCTTTAGTTGATTTTCTCAGGCAGTTTGTCACAGCTGTGGAAAGCTAACAAACACACATAAGGAGGATATGGTGGTAGGATGTTTTCCCCATTCCACCCTTCCCTACAATGATTCTATTAACTAGGAATTAAATTTCCATTTTGCACACATGGAAACTGAGTCTCAAAGACATGCGTAGGGGAGGAATTTGCTCTGACCATCATTTGTCATTCACATGGGCTGATGACAGCCTGTGCGTATCAAATTTCATGACACGAGAGGATGAGATGGCAGAAAGCTTACAGCTCCTTAGATAAGGTCGGCACATAAAGGATAGCTTGCTGTATTAATTAGGAATAGTTTTGTTGTGAGTGAAAGAAATCCCTGAATAACTGATTTAAATCAGATGACTATTTCTCATCTGTGTGGAAGTCCAGGTAGGTGGTCCACCATGATCTGGGCCAAATTCCCTCAATTTTATTGCTTTTTTAACCTGTAACTTCAAACTCATGGTCCAAAGTGGCTGCTATAGCTCCAGCTTTGAGGTCTGGCATTCAAGCCAGTAGAAAGTGAAGAGGAAAGGAGAACAGATTTAAGTGCACTTACTGAGAACTCTGTGTGTATGTGTGTGTGCAGATAGATATGCACAATTTCACCCCATCTACAATCTCATTTGGCCAGAACTCAATCATGTGGCCATATCAAGAAGCCAGGGACAGTGGTAGGAAACACAGACTCTAGTTCTAGGCAACCATGTATGTAGGTGACACTGAAAAAAAGGGGCAGAAGTGATATCAAGGGGCAGCTTGTACAATTTTGCTGTATTTCATCGGGTTTTGCTTCTTCTCAGGAAGATTGCATTCTCTTTGAAAGCAGGATTCTGTGCACCCACAGAATTGAAGATATTTCAGAGGCTGCCGGGGCCACAGGCCTTGTCCAGCATAGTGATTTGCAAAGTTCTTTTTATTATTATATTTCATTTTCCAAAAGAAGTACATAAGATATAAAAGTACCATAACATTAAAATTAATTTATTCAGTTTAAACTTAGTGCACAGCACTTTCTTGTGATCACCAAGAACTCAAGTTCAAATGTTGAAAGCCTCTAATTACTAGTATTTGATGCACAATATATTTAACTGTGTGTTTTCCACTGGTTTGTAAGTAGCTTTCAGCACTGAAATTCAGCACAATGTTTTCAGACCCTCTTCCAACTTGGGTTGGAAAATGACTGACATGGCCCCAGCTTCTCGCTGGACAGCAAGACTCCTGAGGCTGAATCTCCCACCGGAATCGGTGGATTGATTTGGTCAGCACCCTGGCGGTAAGCAGTGGTAAAATGAGACTAAAACCAAGCTTAAGAATGAACAGATATGGACTGCGGTTTCCAATATTCGCCAGATGTGAAGTCCCTCTGGGTTCATTCCCTAGGAGACTGGGGCACTGAGATGTACTCAGCACTTATTTGTGATAAAAGAAAGACCCTTTCTGGATGATGAGTGGTGTCTAATTTAGGCCAATACAGACCCTGCCGTTCAGAGAGTCCATTCTTTGGTGTAGACGAATAACAATACCTAACATTTGCTTGACAGTTTCTATGTTTACAAAGGACTTTCACGTACCTTATTTAATTTATCCTCCTAACAGCCTTTCCAACAATTACAGCAGAGATTCGTATTCCCAGTTTATGGATGGAGAAACCGAGTCCAGGGAGCTGGATGACTTGCTCAAGGACACATGTGAGTGATAGAGCCAGCAGTTAAATTCATGGTGTTTTCTTTTTTGTCTCCAAATCCGTATTACCATTCTTTGCTATTGTCTCACTTATTGGGTTTTCCTTACACCTAGTCTCTTCCTCTCTTTGCAATTCTAGCATCTCCCATCTACTCTACAGTCTGTAGAATTACCTTCTAGTCTTTTACTATAAACTATCATTTGGAGAAGTTTTTAATGCCTTAGACTCTGAGTAACTACTTTGGAGATAACAATACACAATATATTAACTATTGTTATTGTCCCATTACTAAGTGTTGAAATTTTGTTTTATTTTTTCTCATTAAAAAAACATAAACTACAATGTAAATGGGGTGCTTGGCATTGTGGAAAGGGGTCTCTCTCCCACTGGAAATTCTTTGAGGGAAAAGTATTCTAATTTATTTATCTTTGTACCTTCGGCACTTGGACGGGGATATGAAATGGTTTTGCTGAATGAAGTGCGTTGCATGCTATAGACTATAGGGGGTTTCCCAGGAGAGTCCTGTATATTGCTTTTGTCTCCCCAGCCAGACCATAGGCTCAGGAAGGGCAGGGAACCTGAATACCACGTAGAGCTCAGTTCTCACTCCCCCAGCCTGTGCATTGGAGAAGCAAAAATGCTGGGGGGCTAACTTTTGACCTAAATCCAGGAGACGTGAGTTTGAGCGTCATTTTCATCACTGACAAGTCATGTGGCATTAGATAAGTCCCTTTATGTCTCTGGCCCTGGCTTTCTCCTCTGTGAAGGACAGAGATGCTCTATCACTGTCGATGGCTGTGCTCATAGATGTGTGTATCTGATTCCGTGTCCCTGGACAGCATGAACTACGTGCTTCATCAGCTTCTGGAGGACGTGGGTATTGGTCAGCAGGCAGCTGGCTGGGTCTCCGTTCAGTGTACTCCGGGAGTGGTCGGCAGATACCATGGCAGTTCATGATCACTCCGGTCATGGGTTTTGATGCTCTTCTTGGTGTTGCTTGGTCCCCGCTGGTTGGTTCCTGGCATATGGTGTATGTGCACTCATTTGTCCATTCAGTAGACATTTATCAAAGGTCTGCTGTGTGTGCCAGAGATGTTCAAGGGGTTGGAGATGATACAGGTCCATATAGCATGGGTCATGTCCTTGTTCTTGTGCAGCTTGCCATCCCGTGGGGTAAGGGCAGCCAGAAAGACAAGCAGCAAAGAAGCATAAAACTATGCACTGCTGTGTATGCTTGTGACAGTTTCTCTGGCTGGTTAAGGGGGCTGTGATGGGTAAGGCTGTGTGTATCATGAGTGCTCCGTGTGAGGTGTGTATAGCCATGGATGGGTGAATTCCTGCATTCTTGGGAGGGAGCCCAGCCAGAACAGTTGGTCCTGAGTTAGACCAGAAAGATGGCCCAGCTGAGCCTGGCTGGCTCTAAGTTCACCCATGCCACAGCGAGCTCCACGCACGGGGAGTGTGCTAAGCCTTTGACTCTGACCAATACACACTGGAAGACCATGCTGGTAGAAAGGCAAACTATTTCTAGAACTAATCCTGTTCACGCCTTCACAGCATTTATTATGTACTTCAAATCTCTTTCATGTCTGGTACCTCCTTTAATTCTTATAGAATTTTCTTGAGGAGACAGGCAATTTTTATCACGCCCATTTCACATATTAGAAAATTAAGGCTCAGAGAGGTCAACCCAAATGTACCAATTGCAAAAGGATATGGGATTCAGCCCACTGCCACGCAGAGATCCCAGGACACATGGTGACCTTTCCTGTTAACTGGGGGGTGGGGCAGTAGTCAGAGCTGGATGACCAAAGTTGAGACTCGGCCTCCCTCTGAGGCTGCCTGTGCTAATGAGCTCTGTCACTGCGGGCCTCTCTCACCTCCACGGGAAGGCTGGATAAGGAGAAACTCATAATGAGGCTTAGCAAGTCCCTGCCTTTTTCCTGAGTTGCTCTGAGCCTCTGCTTTGCTGCAGGATTAGGCTGCTTGTGAAGGTTTCTAATTCGAGGTCTTAATTTTTGTAAAGCGTGAATTACAAGAAGTCATAAGAATGATGCAAAGAGCATTTAATAATGCACATTCACAAAAGAAGTGGTGTAACTACATTAATTAGGCAAGTCTTGCGTAAAGATGCAATGTAATTATATATTTGAGACAGTTAATTAGGGAGCTACTTGGAAATTTCAGTGAATATTAAGGTAATTATACATAAATACTATAACCATTAAGACTGCACCCATAATGAAAGCAATAACTAATTACATAAATAACAGCATACTTATGTTTTTACATTACCAACACCTAACAATGCTTCCTCTCCCCCGCCTCCCTTCACCATGCAAATGACAAATCTTCCATTTTTAACTCAGATATTCTTGCAAATGGTTGGGAACAGTGACCTTTCCTCTATTTTGACAAATCTGGGCCTTGTGTGGGAGCTCGCAGTGAATGGACAGAAGTGTGGGATGTGAGGTTGGTGGGCCCTGCCTGGCTCCATCTGTGTGGGTGTGGGCACAAGAAAACCAGGGCCAGACACTGCCGGGGGCGGGGAGGAGCAAGGAGCACCCTGGACACAGCAAGGTGTGGGCTCGGGAGACCTGGGCTCCAGTCTCGGACTTGCCCCTTATCAGTCGACCCACCTCTTGGTAACTCTAAGTCTCTGGTTCCTCATCATAACAAGTAGGGAGGCAGTAATCCCCACCGCCCAGAGCTGTGATGAGTGACAATACAGAAACGTATTGTGAAGCACCATCCTGTGTCACTGGCCAAAGTTTGTCTTTGAAGTGCCAGGACCTGGACCTCTGTGCTTTCTGCTCCTTTCAGCTTCCTGTCTGTCTTTGCCTCTCTCAGATGCCTATCAAGCTGCCCCCACCACCTTCCCAGTTCTGGATGGTTTTTGTGCAAAGGTCTGGGGCTCACTCAGACCGAGTATGACTGACTGATGACTCAAGTGTTGGGAGAGGGTAGATGAGAGAGTGTATTTATATTTTAACAGGAAATAAAGTTTTCACTTCCTGCTTTACCTTGAAATGTCCAGTTAGTGGGGTAGTTAATGAAGTGCTGGGCTCCAGGAACATGTCTGGGCCCTACTTACTGGTTTCTTACCATATAACCATTGGTGTAGAGAGGTGGGCAAGAGCATGGAACTGAAGTCTGAGACACCTGGGGTTAACCTCTTAGCTCCACTACTAAACTCTTCTAACAATAAATGTGCAAGCATTTATTGACCAGCTACTACATTGGAGGCACTGTTTGAAGATGGCCCGCATTAATTTAATCTTGTGACAATCTCACAAGGTACCTGCTATTATTGCCTTGTCTGATTCATGAGAATATTGGGGCACAGTGATGTCAAGTAACTTTTCCCAGGTCACATAACAGTCGGCTCTCAAGCCTGTACATGACTAGTAGGATAAACATTTTCTCTATAAAGGCAAGATGGGGTAACGATTGCACCCCCTTCACAGGGCGGCTGTTGGTATGGTGCACGATAGTGTATAGTGTAGGCAGAGTGCTTCGCTCAGTGCCGGCACATGCAAGGGCTCTCTTCTGTCAGCATTTGCCTCTTGCTCCCAATGGCAGTGCTGGCTCATTTCTCAGTTGGATTCATCTCCTGCCTGCGCCCCTCACTTCTGCTCCCTGTCGTCGTCTGCAGTGTGCTCATTTTGCACCAGGTGGCCTTCTCTGCTATCTGAACGTGGGTGGAAGGCACAGGGCTGGTTCCACCCAGTCCACAGACAGATGGTGCCTCTGCAGAGAATTCTAGAGGGAAGCTGGAGCTGGCTGTGCTGCTATTGGCCAGAGGCTGACTTCTGCCATGCTCTACTGTTTCCTTAGAATTTGGCTACCAATGGTTACTAGAGAAGTTTCTTGTCTGATATGTTACCAGATTTGTATATTAATTGTTTTGAACTTTTTGAAGAAATTTAAATGCATTTTCTTCAGAGTGGTGAGCGGTAGTAGTGCCGGATCCATGGATACCAGTTCTCTTCACACTCTTGAATGACTGGCTGGAAAGGCTTTATGTGTCTTCACATCTCAGAACACAGCTTTTCCTAATTTGGCCTGTGTTGGGGACTGGCCTGTTTCTATGCTCCCAACTCATATATCCTACAATAAATAAAGTCAGCTGATTGCTGAACTTCGAAATATTCATGGTATTTTCTTCTAGTGGAGGCATCTTGGGGAAAAGACTTACACAAAAACAGAAGAACAGTATGCCTTTTACCTATGTTACTCAAAAGTACAAATAAGTTTTTCAATCATGAGCCTAATAGATACTGTTAGGCAGCCCTTCATTCTTGTGACAAAATACCTGAGATACTCAGTTTAAAAAAAAGGAGAGGTTTATTTTGGCTCCCAGTTTGGGAGGTCAGTGCATGGCTGGTTGGTCCCTTTGTGTTGAGGCCACCATCACGGTAGAAGTG
Organism: Dolichotis patagonum; assembly: GCA_004027295.1. Taxonomy (NCBI): domain Eukaryota; kingdom Metazoa; phylum Chordata; class Mammalia; order Rodentia; family Caviidae; genus Dolichotis; species Dolichotis patagonum. The sequence goes on along the minus strand of PVJX010000295.1, from coordinate 126,958 downwards.
CGTGACAAGGAATTCCATTCACTTCATGACCAGGATGCAAATGTGAAAGAGGAGACCATGGCCTCATGCTGTCCTTTGAAAACAGGATGCATGACCCAAAAGACCACACTAGGCCTGACATCCTAAAGATGTCACCCTCCCAACAGCAAGTCCCACAGGCTGGTGACCAAGCCTTTAACACCCAGGTCTTTGGAAACACTCTAGTTCCAAATATAGCAGGTGCTAAACTTAATACTAGACATTTAACATTATAAAGGTAACCAGTAGAATAATAAAAGTATAACCAGTGAAACTCTAGAAGTACATGTGAGGTAGGGGAGTTAAATTCTACAAATTATAATTAATTAATTAATTAATTTTTGGAGGCAGTGTCTCACTATGTAGTTTAGGTTGACCTTGAACTCTCCTATGTAGCCCAGGTTGGCCTCAAAGTCAGTGATCCTCCTGCCTCAGCCTCCTCACTACTAGGATTACAAACCTGTGCCATCACTCCCATCTTTTAAAGAATAAAGGGATCAACTGATATTGTTAAGTTCAAAGCAACATACAGCAATATTAGAAGCACAGAATTCATTCTTTGATGCAACTGATCAGAAAAAGTTGAAAGTTAAAAGTAGTCATCTATGATAAACCGCTAGAAGGTGGGGAGGGTATTAGTATGTTACTTTTTAAATTAAAGCTGATTTACTTAGTTTTAAAAAAATTGCATGGAATAGAATCTGTATATTGATATAGTATAATGCCTGTAGCACATATGAATGAGAAAAGGGATCACACCAAATATATTCGGTGATATTATTTACATGAGAAATGTAAGTGCTTTTGTAAATACGCAGTATGATTTTGCAAACCTAGCTGAACTCTTCTGTTTGATGCAGTCTTGTGAAGAGAACGTGCCCTTGATTTTTGAGGTTCACCTCTAGCTTGGGTAGAGGAGGAGAGGCAACATTATAGAACCACCTGGCAAAGTTTTTTCAGGATGCTGGGCCTGAACCGGAAGCACCTACCCCTCATACCGGAAGAGGAAGTCAGGAGCAACAAATACAGAGAGGATGTATTTCGTGTAACATTAAATACCAGAGAACAGGAGTATCTTAAGTGCTGAGTGACAATTGTCATTAATTCCAATTCCATAGCTAAAAAACTCAGTGTTTGAGAATGAGATAATACACGGGCCTTTTCCTATGTACAAAACCCCAGAAAATTAGCCTGCCCAGACCTTTCAAGAATAGATTAGTAAGTGTATTTCAGGAGAAGAAAAGCGATCCTGGAGAGAAGCAATTGAATGGGACACAGATGGTGGAAAATGAAATTAATATTGACTTCTAATAAGATTAATTATTGTAAAAGCTTTTTAAATATTTCACAGGAGACCTGACAAGAAAAATGATCTGTTTTCGAAAGATAAACAGTTCATCCAAATACAAATAATTTAAAGAGCAAAGTAAAAGGATGATAAGAAACAGGGAGGCAGACTCAAGAGACGAGAAGGGGGCTCTGGGAAGGAAGGAGAGAAGAGGCCAGGAGGGAGGAAGGGGTGTAAACCAGGATGACCAGGTTTGACCAGGATGAGAGGCATGTATGGGCCGATCTCCAAGAGGGATGCAATAGTATATAAGTAGTTATTACGTAACTAGTATATATTGCAAACATGCACCAGTAAAAGAAGAGGTAAACAGCTCATGCTTTAATTCAAAGAAAATTGAAGACATTAACTTTGAAATTAGAAAAATAGTGTTATTAATGTATATTGAAGCATATAAATAATAATATAAAGAAAATCCAGCTTTCCAATCAATAGAAGAAAAATGAAGGTATAAAGAAAACTCTATCCGTCTTATAGGGGATAGGAAATGGAAAAGGAAAAAAGAAAGTAGATATAGCTTAATCCCTTCTGCAAAGTCCCCATTGCTATGAAAAGTCGCAGTTATTGCTGCTGGCTTAGGACTCGGCCATTTCTGAGGAGTTGTTAATTGATGTAGCCCAGGACTGTCAGTGTGGAGGCTGCAGTGGGAATGCGGTTGGTGTGTTCTAAGCATGGGTGTGGCTGGAAGGAGAGAGAGACAGAGAAGAAGGAAGGTGGGAGCCCCTTGTCAGAGCTTGGGAAACCACGCTCAGGAATTGAGTTGCTTATTTATTGGAGCTTAGCTAGGCATGGTAGTGCATGCTTGTAATCCCAGCACTTAAGGGGCTGAGGCAGGAAGACCACAGTGAGCTTGAGGCTACCATCAGCTACAAAGTGAGTTCGAGGCTACTGTCAGCTATGTAGTGAGTTCAAGGTCAGCCTGAACTGCATAGCAAGAACCTATCTCAAAACAAAGCAAAGCAAAACAAAATAAACACACACACACATACAAACACCAACAAACAACTCAGTCCTTGCACATGGAAATAATTGGGGTGGGGTTTTCTACAGTGTAGATTTCTGGATCCAAAAAATTCTGAGTCAGCATTTATGAGGGTTTCTTGGGCTTCCCAGTTAATCTCACTGATGGCTCCAGGGTCAGCCTTCAGCCCCTGCCTGCTGGCTCCGGATGAAAGTGACGCAGAGGACTGTGATAATAAAAACAGGGACACGGCCCATCAGTTCTGCGTAGGGCAAGGGACTGATTTCTGGCCAATGAGACACGTGGAGGAACCTTCCAAGGGTGCCGCCATGAAAGTCTCCTTGCTCTTACAAATGAAAAGCCTAAAAGCCTATCTGGGTACGGCAGCTGTCTTGCCCCGTCCTGAGGAGGCTGCCAGCACCGAGGAGTGCGGGAGGAGCTGGAATGACGTGGGACTTGGCACCCACCCACTCTGAATTCAGCCATCTCTGCAAGGCCCGCTAGGGGCAGTGATAAAGTCCTCGGTGTTGAAGGCCCTTGGGGTTGGTATTTCTGGAATTTGTGACTGAAGTCTATGGGTGTGGCGGAAACAGACCATAGTTTTCCAAGTCCGGCCAGGTTCTCCTTCTAGGTGAGATGCAGAGCGCTGTGCCTTGCTCTTTCCTCCCCGTGTGAAAATTAAGGAGTCGCCCCAGTGTCTGCACAGACTAAGCGCTTCTTGAGTGTGACTCTCGGATCCATGGGTGAATGGTTGGATTAGTTGAGAGGCTGTGAAGCAACTCAGTAATCTTCATTCCTAGGGGTTCTTTTTCTCAAATTCGGATTGAAAATCACTTCAGCTCTTTTGGGCATCTATCTGGCTGTTATTCATTACTTAAAAAAACAAACAAATTTCTGCTAACTCAGGAAAGGAGCACTTATTTGTTTATACTTTTTTTTTTTTGGTCTTTTTGAGACAGGGTCTTACTATGTAGTTCAGGCTGGCTTTGAGCTTACTTTGTAGCTCAGGCTGGTCTTGAATTTGCAATGATTCTCCTGCTTCAGCCTCCTGAGTACTGGGATTATAGGTGTGTACCACCATGTCAGGCTTACTTATGCATTTTTAATTTTGCCTTTGTGTCTGGTTTATTTCGCTTAAGATGCTGTTGTCCATACGCGTGAATGTTTTCTTTTTTAATTTTTATTTTTATGAGCCCATGTTCGCAGTACATAATGATTACATTCATTCTAGGGACTTGGTACATGCACATAGCACATCTTAACTCTTTCTGTGTCTCTTTTCCCCTCATGCCTTCCCTCTCCTTCATCTCTTGGTCCTCCTTTTGCAAAAGATATATCTTCTTTTTTCTTATTATCTTTTATTTTTCTCTTTAATTTATTTACACTTTGGTTGACCATGTAAGAGAAATCAAGCATTATTTAAGTTTGTCTGATTTATTTTACCTAACATTATAGTCGTAAGGTGCAGGCGTTTTTCTACAAAGGATGCATCTTTATTTTTCTTTATAGCAGAGTTGTATTCCACTGTATGAATACCACATTTTCTGCTTGACCCAGCTATTCTCCTTCTAGGTATCTGCCCCAAAGAGTTAAAGACATCATAGACAGTGATCCCTGCACACCCACACGTAGAGCAATGCAGTTCACAATAGCTGAACCTTGGAAATGGCCTATATGTCCATTGATAGATGAATAAATAAGGAAAATGCCAGAAGTAGGTCTTTGGGATATTTTCTTTCCTTTAAATAAAGGGAAGCATTATTATTTTACCCTTTTAAAAACACAATTTGTGCAGTTTGAACATAACCTAAAAAATTTTGGGCTAGACATTGAAAAGAACTTTCCTTCTCTGTCTGCTCATGCCCTGTCCCACTGGTCACTGCCAGAGGTGACCTGGATGTGGGTAACACATCACCACCCTGGGTGGCAGGGAGGAGGATGGAATCGGGGTCCTAGGTACTCAGGTGGGGGGCATTGTCTTGATGCCTGTGTCGCATCTGCATTTCTGGACACCGCAGTGGACACTGTTTGCAGTGGGCAGAACTCAGCCTGCGTCATTGGCCGATGTTCCCCAGACCCTCAGAAAGAGCAGAGATTGGCAAACTGGCCCTGAAGAGCCCACGGGAAACCTCCCTAATGGTCCATTCTCATCTCTCCTTTGAACCCAAATGTATAAAACCTGCAAACCTTCTCAGGCACAAAAGAAACGGGGCAGTGCTCTGTATCAAAGTAAAGCTGGAAAGCAGCCCCGGTCCTTTGTGGCAAGGTTTCCTAGGGATCGCTGTGCTAGTGGCCAGGAAGTGATGGTCCAGAGCAGGTGGCAAAGGGTAGGATCACTAGCAGTTCTGTTCCCAGTCAGAGAGCCTCAAGGAGGCAAATGCACACATCTGAGCTGTCTGCTAGACGGTGTCACGCTGAAGGCTGTGGCTGTGTGTCCTGCCCTTCCCTGGGCTTCCCTGGACTTCTAAACACCCTCTGTAAGTCCCCTGCGGGTTGGGCACCTTGGGAGGTGTGGATTTAGACTCCAGGGGAAAGGCCAAGGGGTGGAATTTTACTTCCTTCTGCTGGTGGAGCCCCGATCCTGAGTTCTCCTCCCTTGCAGGAGCACTGTGACTGCCAGTTCCCCCTGCTCTCTAACTCTTATTTCTCACATGAAGCCCCACATCTCATCTCTGGGGTCATATGGGGATGAAGATCTAGTCAGAGATGAATTGTGCAGCCTGGTGATGGGAACCGACCTGGTCTTTCTTTCCCTTACAGGCAGGGGCTGCCAGATGGCGGTGGGAGGGCTTCACCTGGGGCACCTCCAGAAGCCTCTGCCCTACCAAAGGGCAGGGAAGGGGCTCCAGGAGACAGGACACATGCTTCTGAGGCATGCGTGGCAGAGAGGGAGAGGGGACAGGTAGACGCACTGCTCCCAATAGGGCGGAAATCAGATTTCCCCAGAGTGCACACCTGGGCAGCCCTGTGCCCTCTGCAGCGTGGACACCTAGCAAGCCTTGTACCCCCTGAATACTGCTTAAAGATGACATAGGGAGCTGGAGGAGAGCCAGCGCAGGCCAGCTGAATTAATTATAGCATTGGAATGGGCTTTAAATCTATATTTACTTTCAGATTATAGAAGAAATACATAATGAGCTATAGGAAATTTGGAAAATATTCAAGGGAAAAATATAAGAATCTTATCCTACCACCCAGAAACACCTGGGTTTAACATTTTGTTGTATTTCCTTTCAGTCTTTTCTCTATGTACACAAACATATATAACAAAATTGGCGATATATATGTTCATATAATATATATATTTGTACACAGGTACATATCCTGTGTTTTGTGTCCTGTTTGGCATATGTTTTGTGTCTAACTGAGCGTATGTTTTCTTGTTGTCAGATATTTTTGTAACGTTTTAATGACTATATGATATAGCAGTTGATAGGTCTAAAAAAATGTACGTGAAGCTGGGGGTTGTGGGGTACACTTGCAAGCCCAGCCCTCTGGGGGGCTGAGGTTGGAGTAGGAGGATAAGTTTGAACCCAAAATGGGTAAATTAGTGGCTCAGCAAACCTTGTCCTGCAAAACAAAATAAAACAAAACAACCCACTAAACCATTTGACTACTCCTATTATTTTTATATTATATTTAATTAAGTAGATATTTACTTGTATAATGAATATTATAGTGACATATTTTCTACCCAAATCTGCCTGGGCAACTCCAATAATTTCTTTAAGATCAAGTCTTAGAGGGAGAATTACAGAGCCAAATTTTTTAAAAAAATTTTATTATCTTAAAGAGGATGAAACAGAATAAAACCAATCAAAACAAACCAGTGTAAAAGATACAGGACTCCAAAACATTACAAAATCAACAATAGTTATCATAATGCCTTTAGATGTCTTAGAAATAGCTGCAGATAACTTCAGACAAAAATCAAACAGAACAGAACAGAATAGAAACAATAAAAATAAAACAATGAGTGCAATAAAGGACTTCAAAATAAACCAATAGTAAATCCAAAATGTCTATCATAATATATCTTGCTATCTTTGAAATAGCTGTTCCTGCCATAGGATTTGACATAATCAAACAAAACAAAAGAGAATAAAACTCAACTCAACAAAACAGTAGAAATGATATAGGACTTCCAAAACAAGACCATAGGGAATCAACTCTCAGAAAGAGATTCCCCCTAGATGCCACACTGTGTACCACTATCCTCTGAACCTATGATGAGACCACTAAAGGCCCATTTTATTTTTTTTAAATTTTATTTTAAAGAGGATAAAATTAAAAATAACAAAACAGAACATAAGAAAACAATGTAAGAGATACAGATTTCAAAGCAAGACAACCGGAGATCTTCACTATCTATCATATTGTCTCATTTTCTTTCAAATAGTTGTCCATATCTTCACATACAGTGAATTCATACAAAATAACATAGTATAAAACTGATCAGAATAAGATGATGAAAGCATTTTAGGTCTTCAAGATCAGACAATAAGGAAGTCAAAAATGGCTGTCATAGTGTTTCTCATTCTCTTCAAAATAGCTGTCCATACCTTCACGTGTGTTGAAATTAAACAAAACGAAACAGACTAAACTCACTCTGAACAAAGAATAATAGTATTGCTGGATTTCACATCATGATGCCTCAGAATCAGCACTGGGTACCTTAGTGTCTCTTTCTTCAAAGTAGTTGTTCATTTCATCGTGCATTATATAATCAGTTCTCATAAACTGTTTAGAAGTTCTACGTATGCATGAGTCTCTACATGTATATCTTTCTGTATTAGGAGGAAAAACAAAACAAAACAAAACAAGCCAAAACAAAACAAATTCCTAGTAAAACATGAAACAAAAAAGACATGTAAAACCACAATACAAGGCGATCTACAATGGTTACTATGATGTCTCTTGTTATCTTCAATGGAATTGTTTATATCATCAGGCATAGTATAATTGAACATAGCAGTACATAACAATATTAATAAAAACAAAACATTGGAGATATTATAAAACTTCAAAAGCAGGTAATAGTCAAACCAGAGTGGGTATCCTAGTGAATCTTGTCATCATCAGAGTATTTGCCTATACTCTCAGACTTGATACTATCAATCATAACAGATTCAAATAAAATCAGTCAAGACAAAACAGCAATCTAACAAACCAGATTCAAATAAGATCAGTCATAATAAGACAGTGTAAGTAATACAGGGCTTCAGATTAAGTTAATAGGAAATTAAGGATGGTTACCATAGTATATCCTGCTATTTTTGGAATAGCTGTCTGTGCCCTCAAATCTAATACAAGTATACAGACTGGAACAGAATATAATCAAACTAAACAGAGCAATGAGAATAATGTGGATATTAAGTCCTGATACACTATTAAAAATGTCCTCTGCTTTCCTTTTTTAGACAATTCTTCCCCTTTCACTTTCACAGGGTGCATTGTATATTTTGCGTACCACTAACTCCTATAGTTTTTAGATTAGGGGGGCAACTTGCTATTTACATAAATGGTTCTGAACCTTTTTACCCTTGGGCTTGATCTTAAGTTGTATTCCTTTACCTACAAAAGCCTCCAGATTTTCCTTTGTTATAGCTGAGTAGTTCTCCACTGCACAAAAGTGTCATGTCTTTCCAACCTATTTGCAGCTGCTGGATGAGCAGCCCCTATTTCCCTCTGGTTCTCTGTCACATAGAGCATTGTTTTCTCATATTTGACTTTTGTTCCATAAACCCTCTTTCAAGTTAATTATATTTCCTATACAGAGCATCTCGATGGACTCTATCTCCTGATCTACTCTGCCTGTGTTTCTTTTTGTTAGTGTATCAAGGCCATATATGTTAAAGATTATAGCCAACCTTCTCTGCCTCATTTCTGCTATGCTATTTTTCTGCCATTAGTTGTCTGCTTTTCTCCTTCATTCCACTGTCTGCCCTATTCATTGAGACCTCTCTGCCACTGTTCCTGGAATCCTGGTGATTTTTTTTTCTCTCTCCCTCTAGAATGTCCTTCAGTATTTTTTGTAGAGTTGGATTGGTGATCACAAACCCCCCATGTTCTTCTTTGTCATGGAAGCATCTTGTTTCTCCATTAATTTCTAGAGACAGTTTTACAGGGTACATCAATCTGGGTTGGATGTTATTTTCTTTCAGGGCTTGGAGTTCTTTGCTCCAAGCTCTTCTTGATTTGATGGTTTGTGTTGAGAAGTCTGTCATGATTTTGATGGGTTTTCCTTTATAGGTGATCTGTTTCTTTTCTCTGACAGCTTTTAATATTCTGTTCTTGTGATGAATTTCTGGGATCTTGATCATTATATGTCTGGGTGTAGCTCTGTTTTGGTTATAGTGACTGGAGTTCTGTATGCCTCATACATCTGAATATCATTTCCTTTTCATATGCTTAGGAAGTTTTCCTTAATTATTTCTGTGAATAGCTTTTGTATTTCCTTTGTGTTTACTGCTGCTTCTTCACTCACATTTTTTATTCTTAAGTTATAGATCCTCTTGTCGTCTTCTAGCCTTTGTATTGTTACTGCCTGTTTGCTTGTTATTTTTAAGAGATCTTTCCTTTTGTGATCACACATTACAAACCTATCTTCAAGTTCTGTTAATTTATCTTTAGTTTCTTTAGGTAATCTTGCCAGCTTTCAATGGAGTATTTAATTTCCTGGTAAAGTGTTTGAATCTGCTTCATGTACTCTAGGTTTTTTTATATTCTTCATTGAAGGTTTTTTTTTCCTTTTTTTGTATTCCTCCATTCTTCCATTCATGTCTTCTTGAGAGGTGCTTAGCATTTCTTTTATTAATCTTCTTATATCTTGCTTTACTTGTATTAGTATTTCAGTTTTAAGTTTGTTTATAATGTCATGAAGATATTTCTTTATGTCAGCTCATGCTGTGTCTGGTATTACATGTTTGTTACCCTGGATCTCTTCTGTATTTATCTCTCCTGGACCCATATTCCCTGGGTTGGGGGATGGAGGCTTTTTCTTATTTCTTTCTCTTGTCATGGTTTTGGTTTCTTCCATAGAGGTGTATGGTATAGGTCCCAGCCCCTTTCCATATTGGTTATGGTTCTTCTGAATCATGCTGGCTAGGGATTGCTGCCCTCTCCAGTTTGCTGTTGGTCACCGAGGTGCAAGCAGAGGTGGTGTAGGCTGGCCTCTCCCCTCTGAACCAGTCAACCAGCAGGGGCCTTCAGCACGTTAGTGTGTGCTGCATGGACAGAACTGGCTTGAGACAAATTTGGGGACAATTTCATGCCTGGCTATTGAGTCCTGGCCAGGGGCATGACCCAGCCCAAGCAGATCCCACCAATCTTCTCTGGGCAGGGAGCAGCCAACTGAAGTCACTGCTGTTCCTTGTTCAGGCCCGACCTACCCAATTCCAACGTGTCATCCAGTTGGTCACCCCCCTCCTGTGGGAGGACCAAATTTCGAGCACTCACTATAGGTTAGTGCAGGTCTCCACACCGGCTCTGTTCTCTGTTGGGCTCACCAACCCCTGACTTCAGTGCTACTGTGACTCCAGCGAGAGCGCCATGACCTCAAGTCAGACTGGCTCTGGTGAGAGCGCATCTGGCTCCAGCCTTCTGTCCATGTTTTTCTTTTCTTTCTTTTTTTTTCTTTGTCTTTTTCCTTAGTTTCTTCCTGGGTCGTGAGAATCCCTCTCCTTTTGTCCAGTCTTCTCCATGGTGGTAAATTCTAGTGTCTGAGCTGTTTCTCTCAGAGAGGCTCTTTACCTTGCTACTTATTGATCCGCATTCTTCTCAGGACCCCACAGAGCCAAATTTTTGACTGTTTTTTGATGTTCTTGCCAGATTTGGTAGAGATATATGAAGTGAATTTAGAAGTGAAGACTTGTCAGGATAAAAGCTAAATTCTGAATGAAGGCTGAATGGAAGCATAAAAGGTACTATTTGGTCAAGTGGAAATTTGTTAGCCAAAATCCATGATATTGCAAAAACACAAGAAGTTTTGGAATTCAGGGAGTGAAGCTCTGGAGCTGACACAGAGGTCTAACTTGTCCAGCAGAGAGGGGACCTATGCAATTTTTTTTTTTTTTGGTCTTGGAAATGACAACTGGCTAAAAATATAGACTGTGTAGGATTTTAGAAAATGAATATGTGAGTGAGAGATGTTCTTTGGGTTTTGTCATTTTAGAATGGTCACCAAGTGTCTAGCATTAGGTGGCACAGTCATGGCACATAGACATGCCTGTCTATTTTGATATCATCACGTGGTATTGAGCAAAGGGACCCTTGATCTCTGGAGCCTGGATACCAGGAAGCTGACAAAGTCTCAAGGGAGCTGGCTTGAAGCCTCTGAGGACATTGATTTATTTCTCCTTCCTCCCTCCCTCCCTTGCTTTCACCCTTCTTTCCTCCCTGTCTCCCTCCCTTGCTCTCCCTTCTTTTAGCCCTGCAAGTAAAAGAAGAATTTCCAGTGTAACAAAGAATGTGTTCATTGATGAAAAAGCAATGTGTGTGGAATCGGTGCAAGAAAACTTAGGTTTCCTTCAACATTCTCTGTTGCTATTTGAACTAAGAGGATTCTTTTAAAAAATAAAAACATCATAAAAGCTGCATATTGGGTAATAAATACAAATTATTAGTTGAAATATGCAAATGATAAAAAATTAAATATGTTTGCTTGACATACTGAATTTTGTGTTATTGGGTGTGGTGGTGGGGGTAAGAGCAGGTCTCCCTGGAGGCAAGGGAAGAGGAGGTGTGGGGGTGATTAATGTGTGTCATGTGTGCATACAGATCTGCCAAAAGGAAGCCCATTAATCTACATAACCAACATGTAATAATACAAATGTGCAAAAAATAAAGTAATCAAAGGAGCTAAAGGAAAGTCACCCCACAAAGAAGGCTCTTTGAAGCTACTTGGCTGGAAAGAAGCATCAACAATTTCTGCCTGGGAATGGGAGGAAACAGTTCCAGAAGGTAACTGTTGCCTTGGTTTAGTTTGGTTCAGTTTGACTGTCAGGTGTCCCTGGGCTGACGTAAGTTCTTTGTTTCTCAAAGCCTCACCAAACTTGAGACTCATCATCAACTCTGTCCTTTGTGTCATGATCAGAAAGAGAAAGCCCACCTGAGGAATTAAGGAGGCTTGGATGATGCCATCATTACCACACCATCACCATCACCACCACCACCACCTCCACCATCACCACCACCACCACCACCACCACCTCCAGCATCACATCACCAACACTATCACCATTACCACTTCCACCATCATCACTATCACCAACACCACCATCACCATCACCACCACTGTCACCACCACCACCATAATCACTACCATAGCCACAACTACCTCCATCACCACCACTGCTACCAAAACCACCAGTGTCACCACCACCATCCTCACTACCACACCACCACCATCACAAATACCAACACCATCACCACCACCACCATCACAACTGTCACTACTATTACCGACACCATCACCAATATCACCACCATCACCACCACTACCAACACCATAATCACCACCATCACTATCACTACCGGTGCCAACACCTCCACGAACACCACTGTCATCATCTTCATCATCACCACCATTAACTCTCATCACCACCACCAAAATCACCACCAAGACCATGGCAAAAATCACTACCACCATCACTACAACCACCACCACCACCACCATCACCAATACCACCACCACCATCACCATCATCATCACTGAGCAGGTCTCAGTGCTCAGAGGGGCACTGACATATGCAGTTGTGAACCTTGCTGCTTTCCTCTAAGATTAACATCATGTCACTGACCCCTATGGCGTGTAAGGTACATAGTGTTAGGAACATGTATTTAAAATCCATCAGTCAGCCACCTCTTGAAGAGCATCCTTAGGACTCCAGGTGAGTGCTTGGGAGGAAATAAGAATGAAGTGAGAGGGGAGAGCTGTTCACAGGCACTCAAAAGATGACAACTGTTGGAACTTCTACAATGACTCTTCCGTGTTGTACTGTAGAAGTTACTAATTTATTATGTTTACTGGCTGTCTCCACTGCCAGAGTGTAACCTTAGCAGGCTGAGGATCCTGTTACCCTGAGTGTCTTGAGCGATGCTTGGCCGAGAATGACGTTCAAGGTCTCCATCTATTGACTGAATGCACACAGAGGCATGCTTTCCCAGCAGGGCTTCTCCACTTGCTCTTACAGCAATCACGTGAGCATCTCACTTCAAAGGTGCCAGCCCTAAACAAACAGCTCATCCAATGAATCCTGTGATCCACGTACAAGTCATTGCTTCTAATTTTGTGGGTGAGGTGACTGAGGCAGAGAGGAACAAGAGACTTGTTAGGGTCTCCTGGAGGCTGACTGGCTCCTGCACCAAGCTCGCTGTCATGCCACCTGCCTGCCAAGGCCAAGGTGTCACATCGGCATGAATGATACATGTGCTGGCTGAGGACAGAAGTGAAGTGACTTGGCCAAGTCACTTTTCCCACTCAAGAGCTGCTTTGAATGTTTCTTTCAGCCCATTGATTTATTATTCTCTCTTAGGAGTGAGCTTTCCAATTTGTGGGGGAAGACCAGACACAAGCACAAGCAATATTTTTGTACTAAGTAGACAGGGGAGTCATTACTTTTAAAAGGGACAAAAAATGTCATGGAGATTCAGTGGAGGTGCTGCTGCTTCCACAGAGTGGTGGGAAGGAGACAGAGAGGCATTCTGGGAAAAGCAGCAGGTGCAAAGGCTCAGGGGTAAATAAGACCCACTATAGTTGCTTTTCAGGCCTCCTGCAACCACAATCCTTCCTCCCCTAGATGAACCAGTATCTCTTTGAGTTTTTCCAGGTCTGCTTTTTCAGTAATATAAAAATACAGTCTGCCACACAGGTTTAAAACACCCTTCCCTTGTTGGTTCCACTCCTATCGTAGACTCATTGCTAAGATACTTTAAATCTCAGTTTCCTCATCTGTAAAGCAGAAGGTAATGAGACTGGCCTTGAGCAAGAACTAAGGTTGTGTGTGTGATGCTTTAGTGTCACCTGGTTCATGGCTGCTCAGTGACCTTGCTGTTGCTACCTACTCTGGTTGTGTAGCTGCTGGTCAATTATGGCAGAAACTATAAGTGACAGTGACATGAGTGATGACTTATATAGTGCTTCATGTATGCATGAAGTGTACAAATCATTGGGAACTCATGTTTCCCACTTTCCCCTGCTGGAAACTAACCTTGTCTCTTTTGGTCTAGTGGATATTTTTATTTGATGACTCATTGTTGGTCAGTTTTCCATCACTGTGTCAAAATACCCAAGAGAACAGCTTAGAAGAGGAAAGGTTTGTTTTGACTTGTGGTTTGAGAGGTTTCAATCTGTGGTTGGCTGGTCCCAGGCAGAGAATCATGGCAGAAAAGCATAGTGGAGTGAAGCTGTTCAGTGCATGGTGGCCAGGAAGAAGAGAGAGAGAGAGAGAAAGAACCAGAGAGAAAGGGGTTAGAGGTCATATATGGTCTTATCCCAATGGCCCACTCACTTCAACTAGGCCACACCTCCTGTTTCCATCACCTCCCAGGAACACCATCAAATTGTGATCTTGTCAGTGGTTCCACTTACAGACAACACCCTCACAATTCAACCACTTCTCACCAATGTGGGTACAGACACCCCTACAGATGATGCTGGAAAAGAAAGTGATGTGATGATTTACTGGACCCTGGGTCAGTCCTGAGGCTGGCAGTTTTCTTGGGAAGGGAACACTCTTCTGTGTCACTCACTGGCCACCCCTCCCCAAGCCACGAGTCCATCACGGATGACCCGGGGAAACCTGCTGGGGAACAGAGTTGGGAATTCTGTAACTGAACGTCTCAGGGACAGATGGGCACCTGACGGTCACTGAGCACTGTAAATGTCTGCTCACTAGTACTCAGAGCAAAGGAATAGCAGATGTGTGCGGTGGGGGTTGGAGAAAGCTTCTCTCATGTCCTAGCCTGACAAAATTTCAAATCTGTAGCTGGCTACACCTTTGCTACAGTAGAACCAGCATCGAGACAGTGTGCACTGTATAATCTCCTGTCAGACCTTTGTCTTTATCATTAACGATATGGCAGCATCATTGCAGTGATAAACAGTTGCCAAGGAAACCAGTTTATCATAATTATCTATTTCTCTTTCTCTCTCTCTCTCTCTCTCTCTCTCTCTCTGTCTCTCCATCTGAGCTTTCTTTGGGCTGAAAGGTACGATAAGCTGTTATCAGCCTGGGCTCAATGGCTGATTAAGTCCTAATATTTCTTCACAGAATCACATTGCTCTTCTTCATAACTATGGTGTAACACATTGCCTGCACTTGTTGAAAACATTCACAGGGGTGGAACAATTGGTTTATTATATGCATTTTAAGTGGCCGTAAAAACTGTTCCCTAGGGCAGGAGTATATAAAGATCCAAGACACACAGGGTAGAAACTTTTTGCTTAAGCCAGGCAGGTGGTGCGTGACTGTAATCCCAGCACTGTGGGAGGCTGAGGCAGGAGGCTTGCAAATTCGAGGCAAGCCTGGGCAATTTAACAACTTAGTGAGACACTGTCCAAAAAAAAATACTGGGAATATAGCTCTACTATGAAGGCTCTGGGTTTAATTCTTAGTACCAAAAAAACAGCAAACAGGAAGCAACAATCTCCCACCCCAGAAAAACAAACAAATCTCAACCACTTTTGGTTTATAAGAGACTTTGGTCCTTTCTCTTACATCAGGAAACGCTGTGGAAGGAACTTTGATTCCTGGATTGTGTTCTAAGTCTTAGCAGACTTTTTTCATTTTCACCATCAAGAGCACAAGCTAGTATCCACACTCTACCCTGGTGCAGAGGTCTGCTAACATTTTCTGTAGAGGGCCAGAGAGTGGATACTTCAGGTTTTGTCAGCCGTTGCATATTGGACTCTGCCTGAACAACAGGAAAATCACCACAGACAATAGATGATAAATGATGAGGCTATGTTCCAATAAAACTTTACTTAAACAAATATAGGCAGGTCAGATTCCTGCCCTGCCTTTTCCAGTTTGCTGACATCTGTCAAGAACATTGGTCCTGAACTTGGAGAAGGACCTTGTGGTTGGGCCTCTTAGAATGGGCCCCACACTTGGAGAGGCTGGACCGTCTGTCAGTGCCAGTGGCTTCCTGATTGGTGACCTCTGTGGTTCTTCCCTGGCCTGTGGGTCTCTCATTCAGAAGGGAGGGATCTCAAGGGATTCTCCCACAGAGGGGATCTGGAGAGCAGGGATCCTAGCGTGATCTTCCTGGTCTAACCTTGATGACGTTTTCTTCTTGGGAATTCACTCTGCCTACTCCAAGGAGCTGTGAGGCAACAGGCAATAAGCAGGAGAGGACTCCGTGAACTATAAACCAGTCAGCCATACAACCAGGGATGTCCAGCTGCCACCTGGGCCTCAAGTCCACACTCCACCAGCCTCCCAGGAAGTTGGCCAGCTCATGTGTTAATCTTGGAGTTCGCAGCTTTTCTGAGGCAGCCTGCTCTGTCTTCCTACAGTTCTGGCGGTCAGAAACTTCTTGCTGATCCTGAGCCATATCAGTCTCTCTGTGTCTTCCGTTCAGTGATTCTGGTTCTATGCCTTAGCATTTTCCAGAACAAGATTAATCTCTTCTTCACATGAAAACTCTCTGGATATCTGAAGACATGGGTCATGGTCTCCAAGTCCTCTTCTTGCCAGGAGAAACACTGGTAGTTCTCTTAGCTGCTTTTGTGTGATATAGACATGGTTTTTTGATCTTTCCACCATTCAGATTGCTCTCTGGGCAATTTCAGCTCTTCAATATCCCTCCAGAATGGTACTTGCATACTCAAACTCAGATTGGGGGATTTACCTGGAGTACCACACCATGGAGCTATATCACCAGCCCTTTTTATTTTTTAAAATAGGGTCTTATAAGTTTCCCAGGCTGGCCTTGAACTTGAGATCCTCCTGCCTCAGGCTTCTGAGTAGGTGGGATTACAAGTATGTGTCACCACACCTGGCCTGGCCCTCTTTTGATGATTGCATCTTGACCTTGGTGGTGGTGGAGGTGTTGGGCCTATATACGCCTCCTGTATACACACAATGGGACAGAGTATCTGAATGAGGCAGAAATTTCAAACTTGTGCCCTAAAGCAGTCTGTAAGTGAGTTTGTTAGATGCATAGAGTGATGTCTTTGGTTTGATTTTTAATTGTGGCAAAATACATATAACAAAAACTTACTCACCTTAACCATTTTAAAGGGCATAGTCTAATAGTGTTACATATGTTTATATTGCCATGTGTCCGACCTCCAGAAAATTTTCTTTTTGTAAAACTGAAACTCTCCCCATTACACAGTAACCTCCCATTCCCTCCCATACCCTCTGGGTATCACAGATCCTGGCAACCGGCAAGCATTCCCCTTGCCATCTCCACAAATTCCAATACGGAAGGTACCACAGAGGAGTGGAATTAAACAGCATCTGTCTCTCTGTGCCTGGCTTGTGTCACTCAGCATAATGTCCTCCAGGTTCGTCACACTGGGGTGCATGTCAGAAAGTCCTTCCTTGGTAAGGCAGGGCAACAGCTCATTGAGTATACACCCCACACCTTGTGTCTCAGTTCATCCATTGATGGGCCTGTGTTGCCTCCTTCTTTTGGCTGCTATGGACAGGGGTGTGCAAATACCTGTGCACCTTTGCTTTCCTCTGGGTGATGGACAAGGACCTGAAAGTGCTGACCATTTGGCAATTCTATGGCTGCTTAGTTTAAGGAACTGTGAGGTTGTTCCCCATGGTGGCCGTGCCCAACGCCAGTGTACGAGGGCTCCAATTTCTCTACATTTTCTTGTCATTTTGTGATTGTTTTGGGAGTAGTTATTCTAGTGGTTGAGAATCATGGAGATATTTGAAAACCAGGACATCTTACATACAGAGTCAGACCTCTGGCTTTACTCAGCAGTTCTGAATACTGCGATTGCTGGTGCCATCGCTGGTGCCCAGAGGCAGTGCCGGCCCTGAAGCGGGGAACAGGCAGATGTGTGGCAGGCTCCCCTCTTCCATGGCTCCCCTGACTCTTCAGGCACTGAACTTGGGAGCCTGGCAGAGGGGGACCAGGACGCTAAGCCCTGCCCCACCTCGTTCCTGGTGATCTTCATGAGCAGGTTCTGTACATGCAGCACTGGACGAGGAGTGCTCGCCCCTCCACCTCCCAGACTTTGGGAAAATCATGTTTCCTCTCCCTTATCTACTGCCAGGATAAAATGCTATCTCTGTGAACATCAAAGGCGACAACAGTGAATTACAAGATCGAATCTCTAAGGAACACAGTTTTTGAAAACTTTTTTGGCCTTCACCATAGTGAAAAAGGAATATTGTGCCCATTGCTCCAGATGGAAAAGTCAAGTCTCTACACAGGTACTCAACAAGGATAGCTGCAGAGCCAGTGTGTCGAGGAGGGGTAGGTCACCCAATTCTTAGCATCCATGTAGTTGTTCGCAATATCTCTCCAGGTCAACCAGGACAAGGGACTAAGACATTCTACAGCACCGTCCGCTCATGCGCTCTTCTTTGGAGCTCTGTTGCAATACAGGGAGAGGATGTGAGAGTGGACTCCTTGTCAGCTAGGGACGGAGCACAAAGGACAGTGGGTGGGTGCCACAGAGGGAGGGGTGGCTGTCAGTACCACTTGGGCTGGAGACCTCAACTGCGTTCAAACAGGGCACTTGGCAGTGGTTAGTGACAAGCCTAAACCTGGCTTCTGGCTGAATGCCCCACAGTTTTGTTTTGGGGTCCAGGCAGGGAGCCCTACCATCAGACTCCTTAGTCCTGGCCCGGGATCGGGGAGCCCCTGCCTGTAGCAGGGGTGCAACCCAGCCCCTCCCTATTTATCTGTGCTCTTTCCCGAGTGACTTCAGCAGCAATTGCCCTCAAACCATTTCTGCTGGGCTCCCTCTCTTGGGAACTTCTACTTTGTCATTTAAAATAGTTTGGGAACTTCAGATTTAGCCGCGTGTCAGAGCAGTTTATTTGGTCTGTAGGCGTTTTTGTTTTTAAAATTCATGACAAGTTCCTTGCAACATGTTTTATTATATTTTCACCACCTGTTCTACCTTGGGGGTGGTATTAAAATCTGGGACCATCCATCTATCTTTTTTTAAAAGTTTCCTTATTTGCCATTTCTGTGTGTCTTGCAAAAACACACTATATGAATTTAAATATTGATATATATGCCTGTGTATATATATCTGCATGCACACACACACACACACATATATATATATAGACTTACACACATGTATATTCTTCTCTCGTTGTGGCTTGGTTGACTTTAAATTGTGGTTGTGATGGTAATGGTATATGTTTTTTTTGCCAGGCTAATTATAGAGTTTTAAATGATAAATTTGTAAAGTACATAAATATGTGGAAAACCCATTACCAGTATGAAGTGCTATCTCTGGGAACATTAATAACAACAACATAACAAGATTTATTCCTCTTAGGAAAAAAAACCTTTGAAAATTTAACTTTTTTTTTTTTTTTGCCTTCACCAAAGTGGAAAAGGAGGAGTATTGTTCCCATTTTTCCAGATGGAAAAATCAAGTGTCTACACAGGTACTAAACAAGAGTAGCTTTAGGGATGGTGGGGCAAGGAGGGGTCCCCAGTTCTTAGCATGTATCCAATTCCTGGCAGTGTCTCTCTGGGTCAACCTAAGACATTTTACTGCACTGTATTCTATTCCCTTTCATTAAAAATGCAAATACCAGGCACACAGCTTTGATGATGGTCTCATCTGAGCCCTGTAACTGCTAGTGCCTGAAGGTTGGACTTTTCAGTTAAGTGAGTCAGTAAATTTCCTTCAACTTCTGTTAGTTAAAATTAGGGTGGGGGGACAATACCCCCCCAAGTCTACAAAAATCAAAACTCATCATACTTTTAGAGTTAAACTTTGGAGCATAACATACACTTACACTTGACCAGATGGTATTGCAGAAATGCAAGCAGAATATCCTGTTGCTTACAAAACCAGTGAAACAGGTGTGTAAGACTCAAATGGAATCTAGTGTTGCTTAGAAAAACAAAACTATAGCCTACTGCATGCAGTTCCTGTGGTCTCACTGGAAAGTGTGCATCTTGGGGTCCTGACACAGCTTCCTATCACGTTCCCTCTGCTGAGAACTGCAAGGGGACTTTCATGGCAATGAGGCATTGGTCCTCCCCTTCTCACCGTGGCAACCAGAAGCTTCTAGAGGGCAGCGAGGGAGACCTCCCTTTCTGTCCTCCGTGGCTCCTACACTTCCTCTTTCATGACAAGTGACTGGTGATACAAGGACCAAGAAGAGTGACACACAGAAAAGGAATTTGCATAGCACTATTTTGGAACAAACAAGGACCTTGTGAATGTCAAGACCATGGAGTTCCAGCTCATAGAAGCTTAGCAAAAGCAAACTGTTTGACCTCTTAAGGCATCGGTTTCTGAATCTATAATAAGCTGGAATGCGATGATGGATGTTTTGTGCTGGTAAATGGTAGCCATTCAGTTATGCTCCAAAAGTTTGATCAAACAAACCTGGACTCCACTGCATGCTAAAGTCTTAAAGATTCACAGTGTTTATTAGCGTAATAAAGACTTGAAGGAGTCCATTAATAAAGCAAGTGGATTGGTTACATGTACTCCAGAGTTTTCAAATTCAACTGAAGTAGAAAGTACTTTTCTCCTTGGTTACTTTTTGTAGTACCAGGGTCCAATGGAACACACTTTGAGAAACCCTTGGGCTTGTACCCTCTGGTAGTTGAGGGGATTCATTAGGCCACCACTAGGGGGTGTGCCAGCCAAGTAGTCTGACTGTCAGAAACCAGAGTTGGATGTGGGCTTCCCTAGGGCAGAGCTTTGACAGCACCATGGAGAGAAAGGGCAGGTCCCAGGAGAGGCCAAAATGGCACTGGTTTTGTGGAGCAAGAGAAGAACAGAGAAATGGTTACACCATGCAGGAAGTTGGGGAGAGTCTCCCCGCCCTTCCTGTTTACACGAGCAAGTGACTGACCCTTGGGTAACAAACCGGTAGAGACCCCAGAGTGGTTGGAATGGGAAGCGTGGTCTGAAAGTCAGGTCACCATGGCACTGGGGACAGCAGGGCCAGGGTCTCCCTCAGAGGACTCGGTCTTGGGGCTCACTGGAGACCCCAAAGTGGGAGTGGAATAATTTACAAGACTGCCATCAGGGTTTTTGATTTCTAGGTCCATCATGAAAGTTTACTACTATGTGCAAATATAGCACGTGTACTATACACATGCATGTGTACGTACACACAGGTATGCGAGAGATTTATAAATACAGATTTTCTGAACGCTGGAGGTTTCTTTTAACCTTCTACACAGTATGCATATTGTGTGTAAGCGAGTTACAGTTGTAGGTTTGAAGACGGACACTGAATGCTAGATGATAAAAAGGTTCCTAACAGAAAATTCAGAAAGTTCAGAGAAGCAAAAGAAATCACTTGCAAAACACACTCTTCCTCCTTTGCTATTTTGAAGTGGAAGGAGAGGGTAGAAGGTGACTGGGTATTGGAGGGGACACATATTGGTTTGTTTTCTTTTAGTTACAAATGGCAGAAATCCAACGCAAAGGGCTTGGATAAATGTGGGGCTTTGTTATGTGAACCTGGGTCCTCTGTCTCTTGGACCCAGGGCCAGGAACAGCGGGATGGACTCACGTGCCTCAGATTGCTGTTTCCTCCTCTCTGGTTTTGGCCTTTCCCTTCTTTTCCTCTCTGGATCTGCAGTCAGTGCCTCTGGCCTCCGGGGCAGGCCACACACATGGGCTTGAATGTTCAACCTCGGGTGCTCCTTCCTGCTGGGAAGGGAAAAAGTTCTCCAGGTCCAATTGCAGAATTACCCGAGAAGGAGAGAGTCGCCTAGGTTTGGGTTAGGTGTCCACCCTGGAACAATCCACAGTGGCCAGCAGCCAGCCCCATTGTTCATGGTGGTTCCTCTTGTGACAACTGGCTTGTGTGTCCTTGTGTGTGCACGCAGGCATGTGTGTGAAGTTCTCAGAAAATCTGGAAGTGGAAGGTGTGGGGGGGAGGGGAATACTGTCAGACAAAACAGTATTGAGGACTGTCTATGTTTTCCTCGTTTATGGAGCTGAGATTAAACTGTATGTAAATACATCCCCTGTACAGCCAAACATTACGCCACCAACATTTCTCCGGCCCTCAAAGTCGGTGTAGACAGTGTTGTGCATTATTACATTGCCTTCAGCGGCTTGGGTTTACTTAGCAACATGCACCGATTGTTAGCTATGTAGGTCGTTTCCACTTTTAAAACAATTTTTGGGGAGTGTTGGGAATGCTAGGATGAGAGAAGATTTTCCTGAGTCCATGCACAAATTATTGTGAATTAAAAATAGGATTTGGTCCCCCAGTCTCACAGCCTATTTCAGAGCTGCTGCAGACCACCCTGGGTCTCATATTCTTCCCTACTCAGTTGGCCCTTCCACCTAAATCCAAACCGGTGGTGGACGCCGTCGGCTGAGCGGTGTGGAGGAGAGAGGACGAGAAGACAGGTGTAGTGGTCCCTGGGGGCCTCCGGTTGGCTCTCCCTATTTTCTTTCTGGAACAGGTGTAGGTGAAGTGAACTCTCCCACCTCCTACCGGAAGAGGTCAGCATCCCCCCGCCCCATGTTAGGTCTCTACCAAATCCGCACAGCGAGCTCCAGTCCCAGGGACAGCCAGGACAGGAGGGGCAAAGTGAAGAACTGGTGTGTTTCCATCCGTGCGACATTCACAACCACCTCCTCTGGGGGACCCAACAAGTCATCCAACAACTGACCTGCGCGTTCTCCTCTGGGAAGGTCCGTCTTGGAATGTGAGTGGTTTTCAACATCGCTGATGTTTCCCCAAGTGAGAGGTGAACATTGGTTCCAATGGGGAAATCTGGTATTCCAGGTCCCTGGTGGAAGAGTGAGGTTTTCTGAATGTGGGGAACCGGCTATTTTCTAGTGGAGAGTGAGGAATTCCTCCAAGTGATAATCCTTCTTCCTTAGGGGCAGAATTCATACCATTTGAAGCAAGCTCCACCGAACACCACAAGAGAGGGAAGGAAACTCAAGGGCAGGTCCTGCTCTGGGTGGACACTTTGTGCAGGCTTTATTTCTTGGAGGTTTAAGCGAGGGGGCCCTAAACATTGCTCTCTGTGTTGGTTTGCGGGGATGCTGAGAGCAGCTGTATTTTTTCAGGTGATCTGTTTTGGGGGAAGGTGCAGAACGTACTCTGCCATTGTTTTTCTGCATTTTCTGATACTTTCTATTTGTGGAATATTATGATTTTTATTAGACACTTCAGTTCCTTCTGTCCTGGAGTAACTCCAACCAATGTTTTATCATCCTCCTTTGTTTTGAATGATAATAAGTGAGTAATAATCCTAAATGTCATCAATCCAGGAGCTGGAACATTTCTCAGGCTGGAGCTATATGTAATTTTGTTTTGGAAACTGCTGGAATCACTCAGCACCACTGGGCTAGGAGAAGTTGTGTTTGCTCCTGGGAGGAGCAAAATAGGAAATAGAAATAGTCTTGCTTGATCTGGGAGGACAGGATCTGGGATAGACTGAGGCGCTTACCTGCGAGGTGAGACTCCACCTTTGGCCCGAGGGAACCTCGATGGATCTTGAAAACCCAGAGAACCTCACTCATTCGGGTTTCTACAAAAAACCAGCATTTGGAGATACTGATCTGTACTTTACACTACCCAGAGGGCATTTGAGAAATAAAGAGTGATGCGATTATTATAGTGGGAGCAAAGTTTGCACCCCTGAAAGAACTCCGTTCTCAGCTGTGCCCAAGGCAGGTCTGAAGAACCTCTCTGGTGACCTGGTGCATGGTCACCTGGGCAGATGGAAGTGTGCTGCTACAAGCTGACAAATGTGCAGCTCCTGCAAGACAACCACGACTGTCACCTTCTCCTAGTTCAGATCTCTCTCTGAGGGGGAAAACTGTCGTTGATAAAATAAAAGCAGAGCTCTGGAGTACTCAGCTTTGTTTGAGGAGTTACAGCAGTTACAGCTCTTTGATCTCAGTTTCCTCCTCTGTGAAGTGGGATGAATGGTGGATCTCCCTTAGAGAACTGCTGGGAGGTTTCGCTGAGATTGCCGGTACACAGTAATAATTCATATAGCTAGGAGAGGGCCTGGTAAGGTGGGAGGGGTCAGCTAAGTGCTAGTTATTTATTGTTTTGATGCTGGGCAGTCTTGGCGGGTAGTGTTGCTCACTGAATCGCTTTGGTGTTGGGCTCATTCTGGGAGAGCAGGGAGCTGTGACCCTTGAGCAGTCAGCAGCGGCACCTCTGAGGGCAAGTTTGGAGACGCACCATGAAGAAAGGAGGAAACAGATGTTATTGCACCCAGATGTGTAACGGGCTGCTCACTGGCATTTTATTATTTAATAAATATTAAGTGGGTACCAGGTACTAAATGATGCGTGACAGTGAGGCACATGGCACTTGGTGTCCTCTAAAGATTTGGAGAAGTGCAGACTCTTGTCAAGCTCCTGGTGGGTGTGCAACAGCGTCTGTAAGATGAGGCTGATACCATCCACATCTCAGGACTGTGAAAGGGCTAGAAATAAAAGTAGGCAGCACAGTGCCTGGTACATATGTAGTAGGTGCCCCACTGTACAGGTTGACTTGTGCCCCCTTAACTACATATGTTGAGACCCTGAACCCTCATACCTCAGTTGTGGCCTTATTTGGAGATAGGGTCATTGCAGAAGCAATTAGTGAGAGAAAGTTGTGTTGGTATGTGTAGACCCCTTATCCAGTATGAGTGGTATCACTACAAAAAGAGGAAATTGGGACACACACAGACACACAGACATACACACAGACACACACACACACACACACACACACACACACAACCCTGTGAGGATGAAGGCAGAGACTGGAGTGGGGTCTCTATAAGCCAAAGAACAAAAGTTTCCAGAAACCCACCGGAAGTTAGGGAGATTCTCCCTGGGAACCCCTGGGAAGAGTCAGCTCTGCTGGTACCTTGATCTCAGACTCCAGCATCCATGACTGAGAGACATAAATGTCCGTCATCTAAGCCTCTGAGTTTGTGGGTTCTTTGTCACAGCAGCCCTAGCAGATGAACAGGCAGCCAACAGCAGCTATTGTCACCGGGTCTCATGTGCCCTGTATAGGCCTGTGTGTCAAAGGCTCAGAAACTAGTGAGGTACCATTGAGCAATGCTGGAGACCCAAAGAAGCAGGGCCTAGTGGGATGTCTGTAGGTCATTGGGAGCGTGCGTTTGAAGGGACTCCTGGGACCCTGACCTCTTCTTCTTTTTGTCTTTTTGATTCCAAGCCATGAGGTTGAGTGGTTTTGTTTTGCCACACTCTCCACCCATGACGTGCTGTCCTGTGACAGGCCCTACAGACAGGGCCAACTGATTATGGACAAACCTCCAACACTGAGATCTAAAAGAAACCTTTTCTCTTTATAAGGTGATTATCTCGGAGACTTGTAACATCGATGGAAAGCTGACTGATACAGGAGCCCATGGCGATTTTGGTGATCTCCAAGACTTCTTTCAATGTCTTTCAGGTAACTCCATTTTTCAGTCAGCCAGAACCACTCCCTGGGGAGGAGCGCTGTGAAGTATGCGTGGGCAGAAGGCCTGGACATGGAGACTAGAGGAGTGACAGTACCCCTCCTTGCCCAAGTGTCTCTGGCATCTACCCCTCAGCCTGGGCAGAGTGTCTGCCCACTACCCCTCCCTCTCCCGGCCCCATTCACCCTATGCTCCTTCCATGCCTGCAAGCTCTCTTCATGCCCATCTGTGCCAGGGGTCTTTGAGAAGACCATTTCTATCCCCAGCAAGACTCCTGGATCCCCCAAGCAAGGATGCCTAGCTTGGTGGAGGATTACAGAAAATTGTCATGCCAACACCCTGTGCCAGGAAGGTGCTTGTGCAGACTGCTTTCTGAGCTATTGGCCCTTGGAAGAGTCACAATAGGGCAGGGAGTACCTGGGGCCAGCTGGGTTCCTGTGTGATGGGGAGGAGGTGTGCAGACAAGCAATGAATAACTTTATAGGCAAGGAGCAGGAAGCAAGATGGTGGCGCTGTGATTTAGTTAAAACTCTGTAGACGCAGGGGGTGAAGCAGGGCTGAGTGTCTGTGAGGCTGAGGATGAGTTCCATTTTGCTTTCCTCTTTTCCCCTTCCTTTCTCTGCTTCCTGTCTTCTGTGAATTGCTTTCCTCTCTTTCTTAGCTGGGTGCTTATGGGGCCAACCCTATGCTGGGCACCCGCTGAGTCCTCCTATTAATCTGATCTGGTTCCCAACAAGTGATTTAGGGATGTTGCATGCTCCGAATGTACACAGAGGGGGTGGCAGGAGGGGAGAGAGAGGTGGGAGGGAAAACCCTCTCCCATTCGAGCTGCTAAAAACGCACCTTAAGAGCAAAGCCATCCACATTACTGAAGGTATCAGCTGGGTCCTGCCTACAGTTATGTCAAACAAAGTGTGCTGCGAAGTGCCAACTCTCCCTTTGTGCTGTGACACCGAGAGCTGCCAAAAGATATTAAAAAGCTTGCATGAACTAGGTGATGGCAGCTGTAACTATCTAAGTTATTGCCTGGCAGCTGCAGTGCTGCCTGTCTGCTGCCGGCCGCCTGGATGGTTGGTTCTCCATTTGTTTGCCCTTTCTCTAGCAACCGATAGCGCACAGCCTGCAGTGGGCTCGTCGCCGTCCCAGCCCCCTTGTGCCCGTAGGCAGGGAGCCTTGCAGAGACACCTCATGCCCAGATTCTGGGAGAAGTCCGATTGCTCTTGGCCGGGCCCCAAGGCTGGTTTTGCAGTGGTCAGCTCGACTCCAAGGAACCTTGGACCAGGCGATGGCGCAGCCGCAAGCATGCACACCCAGGCGCAAGCACCAAATGCAGCCTTTTGTGTTTGCGTGTGTGGCTTTTTTCCCTTCCGTGTTGGCTGGGAGTGAGCTAGAACAATATAGCCAGCTCCAAGCCCTGCCAGTTCTACATCTGCTCCCTAAAACCTCCAGCAAATAAGAATACGGTGAGGTTGTTTAACCAACACTTACAATATACACACTTTTCAGCTTTTCTTCCCCTGGGCTGCCCAGGCTCGGGGATCTGGAAGCTGGTGGCAAAGGGTTGAGAGATAAGGGGCTAATGATCCCGGTGGGCATCTGTCTCCGATGCCTCCTTCTCTGGCATGTTGATCCGGGGCATAAAATACATTTCATTGTCATGGGCTTCGGGGAAGGTGTCTGCACTGTGAGCTGTTTTTTTGTATTCTTCTGTTGAGTTTTGTCTTTTCAGCTGTCTGTTAAATAATTCATACAGCTCATGAAAGTAATATTTCTGGGATGTAGGAGGGTTCCATTTTTCCAATTCCCTTTCACTCCATCTTTTCTTTTCTTTTTTTGAAGCCGGTGTTGTGGGGGAACTTGGCAGGCGTGGCCTGGTGGTCTAAGGAGACCTTTGCTTCTCACCTCTCCGGCTCAGGGTGGGAGGGGAGGAGGGCTTGCTGACCTTCGCCAGGCTATGTCAAGTCGAGCCTGAGATGTGAGTTAGGATTTACATCTCAGAGAAGAGCTGCCAACAAGATCAGAAGCGTGGGCCTTCTTGTCACTGTGCTGGTGACCTGTTAGCTGGTTTCCTGTTAGAAGCACCTTTCTTTGCGATGTCCCCAAATCTCTCTCCAGGGTCCACCATGAGCCTTAATGACACATAGCCAGCCGATGAGCATCCTGCAAGAGCCCTGTCCAGAGGACAACAGGGCTCCACAAGCTCACCACTGCTCTGATGGCCAAACCGATCATGTGACTGCAGGGCCATTTTGATTACGGGCATAGGTTGGGCTGGGACCCAGGTTATCTCTGCAAAAGCGAAGCCACTAGGGGTGGGTGAGCAAAGTCTCCTCACCTGAGCGCTGTGGAGTCCCCAGGCCGGGTGCTATGGCTCAGTGTGGCTCTGAAATTCACGTTGAAGCTCAAAGCCATGGGGGCAGTGTTGGGAGGTGGGGCCTTTGGAAGCAGATCAGGTCATTTAGAGGGATTAATGCCTTTCTCGGGCAGCTGGACTGATTCTCCTGCAACTAGATTAGTTACTTCAAGAGCAATTGTTAGGAAGTGCGAATCCCTCTTGGGATTCATCTCTTCCATCTGTGCCTGTTTGCTCTTCTGCTTTCTGCTAGGCCTTGTGGTGATAAGAGGCCTTCACAAAAGCTGGGCAGATGCTAAAGCTATGCTCCTAGACCTCCCAGCCCCTAGAAGTGGGAGCCACTATAAACCTCTATTTGTCAGAAGCCACTAGTTTTAGGTGTTTTGTCACAGCAACAGAAAACAGACCAAGACACTGGATAATGGGTCTCCACTGCTCTCCACTTTCAACCCTCAATGACACTGGAAGTCACCTGAGAGTGAGGACCACGTCTGCTCGGTCCACTGTCAAGGCTACCATCAAAAATGCTGGATAGGCAGCAGGCATTCTCTGAGTGTTTGTTGAATGAATTATGTGGACAGATATTTTCATGATTAAAACAGCTTTTTCAGGTGCTATGTGCAACTTGGCTAAGAATCTAAGGCAAAGGGAGGTTTCTTGGAACCTCCTATGCCCCTAGAGCCCCTTTGTTCTCCTGGATGCCTCAGCCCTCGAGAGGCTCTTGGGGAATTCTGTGCCCAAGCATGTGGCCAGACTAAGGCTCTTTCCTAGAAGGAAGACGTTCGGGGTGACCACTACTTGCGGGCTGTGTGACCCAGGAGAAACATTCCACCTCCTCAGCAACAGATCCGCCACCCACCTCAAGAAGTTATTGGGGAATGTTTTGCATTCGGTGTCATAAGTACCCTGAAACCCATCCGGTGAAGCCTACTGTGGCTATATTTGGAGACGGGGCATCTATGGGAGAAACTGAGGTTAAAGGAGGTTGTAAGGCTGCTGTGACAGAAGCGGTCTCCTCACTGAGAGAAGGTACCAGAAAGCTTGCTCCTGATCCCACCTCCACACCCTTCCCCAGCTTTGTACACTGGCAACGACCCCAAGGACTGGTGAGAAGCTAGGAAGCGAGCCCTCTTGGGAAAGGAAGGCAGCGGGCACCTGGGTTCTGGCCTGCCAAGGTCCAGAGCGGTGACATTAAATGTCTTGTTTTTTGAGCAAACCAGTCTATAGTGTTTTGTCATAGCAACTCAAGCTAAGGGTATTAAATGACATAAAAATATGAATCTCAGCCCAATATTCAGCACAAATGCCAAAGAAAGTTGCTGTGGATTTTGTGGGAGGATGTGGAGCGTAGATTCTCTGAACCAGCCTGGGAATTTGGGGCTACTTTTATTCCCGTGTCACAGATGAGAAACCCAGGCACAGAGAGGCTGAGGAACTAGCCCAGGGCTGCTCAGAGGAATCTGCAGACAGAATGAAGAGTGTAGCTCTGTGCTTCCCCTGCTGGCTGAGGCCTTGGGGGAGGGGTTTGCCTGGGGCCGGTGTTGGTCACTGTAGTCCTTAGCTCAGCGCTGAGCAAACCAATAGGCAGCAGCAGACCTTGGCTGGATAGGCCACCACAATGACAACTGGGGCCCTCCTGCGAGGCCCCATGTCTTCTGCACAGACACTGCAGGGCTCGTGGGCCCTCCTCACCGCTGCTCTGCTCGCGGAGCTGAGTGGGGCAGTGGGTCCCCGTGAGAGCCTGTGGTGTGGAGATCAAGGGGTCCGGATTCACCGTGCACTCTGCTGGCCTGCTTGTCGTGGACTCTGGATGGGGCCTTGTGACTCAGTTTCCCCACATGTCAGCATGGCTGGTGGGTCCATTCCCCTCATCGTGGGCAGTGGCAGGGGTGCTTGGGCACACGGTGGCTGTTGCCCCTGTCCTGGCTACTCTTTGCGTCCCGGCAGCACCAGAGTCCTGGGTTTACGGCTGATTCAACGCCGTGGCTGTGGCTCCCCCATCCTCCCTCCACACCCGGCAGGGACAGCGTAACTCATCTGCCCCCCTTTCTGATGACCGCTTCGTCGCTGATAGCAGACGCTGGGGACTGAGTGGGGTCAGTTCCCTGGGTCTCCTCTGGTCCCGCAGGAGAGGTAGTGGCTGGCGGCCTCGTGTAAGGGCTGAGCTCAGGACCCCGCTTGGCCTGGTTCTTAAGGACTGCTTGTGTTCTCGGGTGTCAGGTGGTGGCCCTGTCACAGCTAAGTGAAGTCATCAGGGCAGACAGGCTCCTAGTGCACAGGACTAGTGCACTTCTCATACAAGGCCCTGAGGATGCAGAAGGGCCCAACTGGACATGGGCCTCACTCACTGGGAGCTTCCCAAAGTGGGGGGCCCTGAGGGCAGTACCAAGAGGGTCTGGGAGCTGCAGGAGTTGTCACGAGGTGGCAGACAAAGGTCCACCGAGGAGTCTCAGTTTTGGGGTTCCTGGAGGGCCCTGCATCTGATAACACCAGATGGACTAGTTCTGGAGGGACCCCTAGCACCTTTTTCTGTCTTAGTCAGAATAAGTACACTGCAGAGTTTGATAAAAACCCATAGATTTAGACTTTTCACTTAACTGTTTGGCTTCTAATTAGCTGTGTGTGATTAATCCACTTTGTAAACGGCCCAGTGTTTAGTCTCAGGGGGAGCCATCCTCACCGCTGGGGTTTCCGTCACCTGTGCTGCTTCCCGAACCCCTGCTTTGCAACATCAGATTGGTCCCATCAGCAAACATCATCTGGCTGGGCGTGGTGGCACACACCTGTCAGCCCAGCACTCTGGGAGGCTGAGGCAGGAGAGTTAAGAGTTCGAAGTCAGTGTGGACATTTTCCTAAATGAATGTCTTAAAATAAAAATAAAAGGAGGTGCAGATATAGCACAGTGTAAAGGCCCTGAATTCAATTCCCACTGCCACAAAACAAGACAAACAAAAAAATCCCTAACCCAAACGTTATCCGTAGTGAGCCTACTGCCTGTCGGATTGTGTCAGGTCTTTGAAAGCCCCCATTCAAAGAGCTCTATAATGCGTTACTGGAAAGATGAACATAAAGTGACTTCTGCAAGTCTGATCTCAAATGTACGGGGACACTTCGGCTGAGTGTGTGATGTCTGTGCTTGTGTGAGGCACACCTAGCCTCAGGAAGGGGGCAGACGGCGCAGCACCCCAGAATCGATGGTTTTGAGTAGCCTCCTGCTTGGCACCTGGACTTTGCAGATGAGATGGTTACACAGCGCAAAGGGTTCTGGGGGCCAAGCTGGCCAGTGCTCTCTGTCCTGTGCCCTCAAACATCCTCACTGTGTTCGGCTTCATCTGTCCCACGTTCCTGTCCTCTGTGTAAGGGACAGCTGGGTCACATTTCCATTAAACTGGAGTAGAACTTTTAAATCCCAAGCCAAGCTGCCTCCTCCCCCTGCTCCCCAAGAGCTCTTCTTCCTGGGCCAGTTCCAGTCTCTCCTTCCTTTTGGAGCTGCTGTGCGGGATTTCAACCCTGCCGAGACATTTGGCTACTTGAATTCACTCATGTCCAGGAGCGCCCATGAGGTGGACAGGCCTCTCTTTCTCCTGCCAGAAACCCCACTAAAGGAGCAAGGACAGATGCAGCCACCCCTGCCCTTGCTGGGGGAGGCCATCGAACAGAAGGCCATGGCACGCAAAGCTTATTGTCCCTGCCGTGGCAGCACTGGGTACATTAGCGCCTGTGATCCTGGGCCGCATAGCCTGAGGCATGTGGTGTGTGGCCCGCATGGAGGCCACCACTGCCAATGGTGGCCAGGGGCAGGGGTAACGGGAGGGAGGGGTGGGGAGTGGGGTAGACCAGGGACCCCTGCATTCTTCTGAAATTCCCAAGGTCAACTTGGGGAATCTGGAGGCGCAGGTGCTGGCACTCCAGGGGTTCAGGTGGGAGGTGAGGGGTGGAACCAGAGCGAAAGCTGTCTTTCAGGGAGGCCTCGTCTGGAGGGGACTGTGGCTGCCCCTAGTGACCCCCCGGTTTCATCCTGCCAGGGTCCTCTGCTAGTCCTGGAAAAGGTGACATCGAGGCTGGGCATCCAGAGATCCGGAAGGGGAGGGAGGTGACCCTGGGAGAATCTCGCAGTGGTCTGCAAGATGCTGGTCCTGGCTGAGGCTGTAGAATGATGACCAGCCTGGGTAGGGAGGGGACAGGACAAAGGAGGGAAGCAAACAAAGCGTTTCCTGGGTGACTCTGTCTCTGTCCTGCCTCTGTGGCCGTGGTGACCCGGCTCGGGAGCACGGAGCCTGGGCCTCTCTCTGCTGACCTCTCTCTTCTCCTTAGGCGGGGAAGGGTGGGCCGGGCAGCTCCGGGCAGACAATGGCCGCTGAATGCCAGCGCCCGCAGTCAGTGGTTCTTAATGTCTGAATGAGTGGCTGGAACTAGCTTGCTTGCTTTCTTCCTTTCTCTCTCTCTCTCTCTCTCTCTCTCTCTTTCACAGTCAATGTTGCCAAGAAAACAAGGAGTAGCTGTTTTAAGCATTTACAAATGGTAATGTACCAACAGCTGGTCTCGGTCCAACAGAGCTATTGTGGGGGTATTAAAAAGACAGGCCAGAGTTGGAGATGTACTGCCAACCTCCCTCGCAGAGTTGGGGAACATTTTACTTGGAAAAAAAAAGGTCTTATATTCCTGCCGAGATCGACAGGACGGTTCTCCTGCGGAGTCAGTGCCTTGCTTGGCAGTGCCGGCGGCGCGGGCATTGCCAGCCAAATGCTTCGGCGACAGGGAAGCGCCGAGTCTGCGGGCCTGCAATGGATTTATCAGCCGGTCACGCGGCCTCCCGGCCCGGACCATGTGCACATGCGCGTGGGTACAGTCACCTCGCGTGTCTGAACCTGCGTGGTCACTGGTAGCTGTGCGTGATAGCAGCTGCTAGACCACTGCCCTCCCCGTGACCGGCTCGGTTCTGCCCCCTCTGTGTCTCTGCTGTTTACTGTGCATTTCTGGCTGTTCTTCTTCCATCAGGCCAAGGAGAGGAAAAGGAAAGATCTCAGGAAAACGTCCTCCTCCCTCCCCTCTTCCTGGTCCTTGGAGGTGGGAAGCATGTGAGAAGTGGTCAAAAAAAACAGTGAATATAAATTTAAAAAAGAATATTTTTAGCAGTAAAAGACGCATTGCTGTTAATCGCTCTCAAAACCCTCCCCTTTCTTCAAACACTCATCCCGCTGCTGTTGGCGCTTCTCTGAGCTGTCCTGCAAGTGCTCTCTCCCGAGTGTCTTTAGTGGCACTGTCCCGGCTGCCTTGATCTTCCAAACCAGTCCTGAAGGCTTGCCTTTCGTGATCACTGTGACTTTGGGAAAGAGCCAGGAGTCACATAGTGTCATGTCCGGTGAATAAGGGGATGAGGATGTACTGTAGTGATTTTGTTTGACAGAAATTGTTGGACATGTTTGCTCCCTGAGGGAATGATCAAAAATATAGTGAATCTATAAATTTTAAAAACCATTACATTGGGGCTGGGGATTTAGCTCAGCGGCATAAACGCCTGCATTGCAAGCGCGCGGCTGTGAGTTCGATCCCCAGTACCGATAAAAAACAAAAAGCCATTACATTAAAACACACATTGCCATTAACCCCCTTGAATTACTCCCCCAAATGTGAACGTGCTTACAGTTCTTGGTAATGTGCCTTTTACTGCAGTGAATTTTCTAATACATTATACATTCACCATAATTTCTGATCACCCCAGTACAGCAGGACTCAAGGAAAGAGAAACCAGGTCTTCCCTCTGCTCCTCATCTCAACCCTCTATTTGGGGTGTTCTTTGGGGTTTTTTTCATCTCAGGAAATTGTAATACCCAGAGCATGCTTCTTTGCTAAATGCAATTACCAGGGACCCTGTGTTTATGGATGAGGCAGGGTGGAAAGTAATAGAAAATGATTATTTTTCCTTCTGAAGGCCTTCTTTATTAGTGGTGCGGTGGGGACGTCAGCTGCCTTCTCTGAATGGCAGTGCAATGTTTTGCTTTTCCCAGCAAGATAAATGATCTTATTTGTTGATGTTTGGTGCTTGAGATGACATTTATGTGAAATAAAAGGGACCAAATTAATAATAAAAAAAAATGATTAGCCAGACACAAATGAAAAATGTACATCTCTCCCCCACCCCAGTTAAGTTGTTTGTATTTACATGCTATTCACAAATAATGGCAAAATGCCCAATAGTTGGATGGCGAGGGGTTTTTTTCCTTTTACAATCATATGGCTTGATTCCGTTTTCCAGATCTTGTCTGAGAGCTGCTATTTGAAATAAAAATGTTTGCAACCATTTCCTCATTAATCCTTCCGTTGTAATACAACCTGCTGCAGAGAAATGGCAAAACAGATGCAACAATGAAAATTAAAAGGGATGAACACTTATCTTGGGCTATAAAAGCTGCTAACCATGTAGGAACTAGAGAGGCTTTTGGACAGAAAATATGGCAAATGATAGAAACAATCATCGGACTAAGAGTTTGCTATTTGGAAGACTCTAGTGGGACATTTCTCTGCTCGTAATGGCTGGAGGATCACTCCTGAGTTTAGTGTGCACTAGAGAGAGAGTGTGTCTGCTTTGCCTTGAGGCCTGTCTTCAATATTTGGTGCATCTACCCATCTGGTTTCTCATTGGGCTGGAATTTTCTCGACACAAACAAGCACTTTGCAAAGAATCTGTCCAGACCTCATGTTTCGAGGGCACTATAGTTTGCTTGGAAAGATTGCTTCCTGCCCTCCTGGGAATTGCAGGCTCACAGCAAAGCTGCATTGACCTTGGTTTTTATTTTTGCAGATAAATGCATGGAGTACCGGGATGGTGGTGGTGAAAAAGTTACAGCATATGTGGGAGGTGAAGGACTATGAACCCACATTGCTCAAACAGCTTGACACAAAGGAAAAAGGAGGCTTGAAAGTACTTTTTGGGGATGTCAGTCTACATAGCATTGTAGGCTACCTCATGGCTATACTCAGCTTCTAATTTCAGAGCCTCTGGAGATTTAGCTTTTTGGTGTATATTTCTTGAGGGCCATTCGTTTGCAGTTTGAGGGAGTCATGAGGGAAGAAGGTGATATCGTGGTCTCTGTTCCTGGGCTCTCTGGAGTCTGGACTGGCACTGTTACATACACAGCAGGACAAGCAGCAGACTCGCGGCCTGAACATGTGAGTGAAGAGTGACAGGGGAGAGGGAAGGTGGCTCTGGGCGGGGAACTGTGGCCAGGTGTGCTCATGAGAAGCTAAGAGCCCACCGCCAGCACTTCTCCCTGGTGCACTGGTCGCACCTCAGCCAGTGGACTAAGCAGCAGAGGAGGTGGGAGTTAATGCATGGGGCACTTCATCCAAATGTGTGACGAGCTCTTGGCTTGACTGACACAACAGAATCATATTTTGATCAGGATGGAGGCGCACTGCAGGCCCACCCAGTAACACCAGGAAAGGAATAGGAGTGGGGAGGAGATTTTGGATCCAGGTCAGATATTGGCTCTGCCCATTACTAGCCCAGCATCTTTGGTCTTACTCTCTTCAATTGTCACACCTGTGAAATGGGTAGGGTCATAATTTATATCATTAGAAAGATTAAACAGTAGAATGTAGCTCAGTGCCTGTATTCAAGTACATACTAAATCGAGGTTAATTTAAACTATGAAGCATTCTCATTCTGCATATTTCTTGCATGGTTTTCCTTCCTATTCTTGTCTAAGGTGCAAGGCCAAGAGTGTGTCAATTGTCCTGCTCAGGGTCATTCTTGACAAGGAGGATGCTAATCTCTTCACTAAGGTGGAAGCCCTCTTCAAAAGAGCTGGGCTGTGTGACCTCTTGTGGTTATTTCTAGTTATCTGCTTCGAATCTTGTAAATTCTTGCACCTCAAAAGCCTTAGTAGGTTTGGCCATAGAGGGTTTAAGCCCTTTGGTGAATCAATAGGCAGTCAGCAGTTAATTGGGCGCAGTGCCCCACATCGAAAATATCCTATCCATGATGCAGTGGGGAACCTGGTTCTTTTGAGCCACTGCATCTAGATTTTCAAGCACTTTCACCGGCAGAATTGCTGGTCAGCTCAGGAGGCTGCTGAGACTCACCAGGGTGAGGTAGACAGAAGGGTACACGCCCAGCTATGGAGGGAGGAGACAGAGAAACAGGTGAGACAGTAACACAGCTCTGCAGCACAGAGGGGCCATATTGCCCAGAGTGAGTTGGGTGGAAGAGGATGCTCAGGGCAGGGACAATGTTGCTGTCAAGCAGAGCCTTCGTGAAGTCTGCAGGGCAAGGGACTGGGTCATAATAACATTCACTTTCCTGACTAACAGGAGCTTGTCACACATGGAATGGCAGAAGTGGGGAGTGCTTCCGGGACCCCCATGATACCAAAACCCTCAATGCCCTTACAGAAATGGTGCAGTGTTCCTTACCACCTGCACACATTCTTTACATCAGCTCTCGGCTGCCCAATACCTAATACATTGTAAATGCTGCAGAAATAGCTGTGCTGCTGAATTGTTTGGGGGAAATGATGAGAAAAAAAGTTGGTTCAATGCACACACAGTCTCCCTCCCGATTTACCATCTGTGGGTGGTAGGATCTACGGATACAGAGCCTGTTGGACGGGAGTGTCAGGACCTGCAGACGTTGACGGGCATCAACTCATGACCTTCTCAGGATGAAAGCCACGTCCTGACGGTTGTCTGAGTTTTCTCTTGTACCACTTGCATTCCCTGGCGCAGAGCTGGCTCTTGCAGTATCTGTTAGATGACTGAATACACGAACACAACGCACACGGGTGGTGTGCCAAGGAAGGCTGCTTCGGCGGTTTGCTGCTGTCTTGCTGAGCTCCGACGCAGCGCTGATGCAGGCAGCTCCTGCAGCCTGGAGGGTCCTTTGGGATTGGGATGTGACTTTCCTTTGTTAGCTAAGTCATTTCCACAGTGAGGCGTTTGCACCCTCAGCGTGGACGCCTGTGTCTGAAGGTGCTTGCTGCATCTTTCTTTTTCCTTTCTGGAAAGGGACAGAGAAGTGGAATCAACGACATCTGCTGAAATTCAAACATATTTTTATTTATTCATGGCCATGATCAGGGCAGAACCTCTAATTTCAACCAATAATTAGGCTTGACAATAGATGTGGAAATACAACATTTTTGCTGAATTCACTTGTCATTCCTCCCTGCTGTAGCTGGTGTAACCCAGATGTCAGCTGTCCCCTCATTTTTCTCTTTGAGCTTTCCTCCTTCAACTTGCTCATACTAATGCATTAGGGAGCCCTGCGGCATTTACTGAGGGTCTCCAGGAGAGACCTGGAGAGGGCTGACTGCATACTTCACAGTCACCCATTGAGATGCCTCCTGAGGCCAAGGAGAGTTTTCTATAGGCTCTTTACCATTGCTCCACCGAGAGTCCCCTTTTCTTCCTTCCACGCATACTTGGACTGGTGCACGCTAACCCTGTAACTTTGCCCTCCCTCCTCCAACCTCAAATTCTTCCCCTTCTGTTATGCAGTTTCATCATCGGTTGCCACCCTGCTACTTGTAGGCAGCTTCAAGACCTGCTAAGCAATAAGGTTGAGTATCCTCAACGCCCATTCCTTCTGGAAGGACTTGGACACCTGCTGTTTCCTGCTCTGGTTACCCACGTCGTGTTTATGCGCTTTCCCATGTGGTCCTTGGAATGAAGACCAATGGCAGGACCCTGTCTGCAGGGAGTCCTTGCTAGCTTTTCCCTGAGCTTTCAGAGGACTGGGGGGGTAGGGAGGGGAGGAGACAGCAGTGAGTGGGAGATGAGGAAGGATGGCCAGCGCTTGAGGAAGTTTGCCTATGGTGGGAAGAGAGGATGGGAGCTTGGGAGTGGGATGAGGGCCACAAAGAGCAGGTTAAATAAGACAGAAGACACCACGGCAGGCGAAGGTGCTGATGGGGACGTAGAGGCAGAAGAGTAGCCCCAGGATGTGGTGAGGTCACAGGGGCCAGAGCACCAGAGGAGGGTTGAGGCCCAGCAGGGGACACAAGTCACCGGGGAAGGCATGGGAGGGACAGGCTGGCATGAGGGTCGGGGGAGGAGGGGTGGGCAGTGACCTCCAGGCAGGTTGGAACTGTCCAGCCAGGAGTTCTGCTGGTGGCGGCTGCTGCTCACTTCCCCATGCGTCCTGGAGCCTGTGTTCAGGTCTGACCTGCTAGCTTACCCTGGGCTCCTGTCCCTCCCAGGGCTCCGCTGGATCCGGTTTGGGCTGGTGCTCATTATTAAATCCGTAGGACACTTGCAAGCCGGATGTGAAATCGTTGGTGCCTTGGAACTGGTGATGGGCGTTTACACTACAGCAAGTGGAGCAGCGACAGATTGGCACCTCCGCAGCCCCCGTGCACAGTGCCCCACCGCGTTCATCCCCTGGTCCCCACCTGGCCTGCCCTGTTTGGTGCCCTGCTCTCTCCCCCTCCAGTGTCTGTGATGGCCCTGCTGTCCTCTGCCCCAGCTTCTTGCTGGTCTCAGTCTAGAGCGGAGGGCGTGGGTGACCATGGCTGGGGCCTGGCTGTGCCAGATTGTTGGTGGTGCTGTGCTGAACACGGTTTCCTCAGGGGATGCGCGGTTACGCTGTACTCACTGGCTGGTCTAGCAAACGCTGGCTTTGTTTATTTATCTCTGTGCCTGCACCGCAGCAGAAGAGAGTCTTCCCCTTCCGTTCCCCCAGCCCCACAAGGTACCACACAGGGTGAGCGGCTGAGAATGGGGACACTGCGAGTGCTGTAGCCGCTTGTGACGGATCCATGAAGCCAGCAGAGCCGGCTTCCGGAAGGGACTGTCTTCTCCCTGTTCCTCGACAGAGCTTCTGTCAGTCTTCCCAGGCTCCCTCACGGCAGTACCAGCCAACATCAAAACTTGGGGAATCTGGAACTCAGGACACGGAGGATCACAAGTCTGCAGGCCAGGGACCAGGACAGAGAGCAAAGTGCTATGAATTTGGGGTTGAATATGGGTTTGCTGTCAGCCTAGCGTCCTTGGGGGCCTATAAAGTTATCCAGGTTCCAAGTTCTCCATGCAGGATTAAATGTGACATGTATGTAAGGGGTCTGGCATATGGTGGGGTCTCAAAAACTGTCCCCTGAAGGAGCAGCAGGGGACCTCAGAAGATTGGCTGTGGGTTCAGTATTTCCTTCTGCGGGGACGCCTTCCTGAACCCTGGCTTCTGACAGTTCTGATGGTGGCCCAGGTCTCTGCGCTTCCATTCCCCCACTCCAGGATGAACACACTTCACGGTGTGAGGATCCGGGCAGGAGCTGGGCTGGGAAGCAAGAATTAAAAGCAGCAGTGTAGCTGAGAGTGGTGGAGCACGCCTGGAATCCCAGCATTCTGGGAGGCTGAGGCAGGAGGATGGGCAAGTCGGAGCCCAGCCTGCACAATTTACAAGAACCTCTCTCAAAAAGATAAGTTAATTGTTATTATTTTTTTCTTTTTAATTGGTACTAGGGATTGAACTCATGACTGTGCTCTTGCAAGCCAGGTGCTTATGCCGCTGAGCTAAATCCCCAGCCCTGATAAGTTAATTGTTAAAAAAAGGTTAGAGATGGAGCTTAGTGCAAAGATTTAGGTTCAATCCTCAGTACAAAACTAACTAAATAAACACATAAATGGCAGCAGTATGCTACTGAGTGTCTGACCATCAGAATTCCAGGGGGAAAAGCAGTCCTGAGCAGTAGCCACTGCCAGTTTCTGCAGTGTAAACATCCCCTTGCTATGCTGGTTTCAAGCTGCTAATGGTTTATTTCATGGCTTGAAAGTTTCCTAAACACTTAATAATTGGCGATTACATTAGCTGGGCCCAGCAGACCCTGGGACAAGGCCTTCGTATGAGAAAACTTACAGAGAGGTTTGTGGACCGGCTGCAGGAACATACGCAGGAAAGAGCAAGAATCAAACATCTCAGCCCTTGCAGAGCTGCAAGAGGCAGGGCAGAGAGCATTTCCACGGGGCAGCACCCGGGAAACGGGGAGCAGGGCCAAGGCAGGGCACTGGCAAGGGCCTGAAGGAGGAGTGTGGGGTGTCAGGCTTGGGCTGGGGAGAACAGCACAGAGCCAGGGGCTTAGGCCCTGGGCTCTGCCACAAAGAAAGGTGAGCCTCAGTTCTATCTCTAACTTCTAGGAAGCGCAAGGCCTCTCTGACTCCCTGCTCTTTGACCCACTGCTGTCTGCCCTTTGCTCTCCATTGTAGCGACCTTGAGAAAAGGGCCAGCACTTTGCACTTCTCTCTCTTCCCAGCCAGCTCAGAGTATGACACATCTGGGGTGTCCCCACTGCTCCCTGCTTCATCTGTCTGATGGAGGACTCACCTGAGGCCAAGGCTGTCAGTGGGGCTATTGGTTCACAGAAGCTCCGAGAAGCTTGGATCACACCACCTTCTTGGGTGTGGAGGAAGCTGCGCCCCGCAGAGGACAGGAGGCTGCTGCTCCCCCGGGCCCTTTCTGGCTTGCTCAGCCTCCTCCGCTCAGCAGCCTTATGGGGAGCAGCTCTGTCTGCGCATGTCCACAGAGCACCTGCTCAGCCCCTAACGGTCACTGGGAGCCCAGGTGAGGAAGGCCACCCTATGCCGAGGTCTCAGCCGATGGGGGTGGGGGTTAGGAATTCACACACACACACACACATGCACACACGCACACGCACATGCATGCACACACATGTGCACATATACACATGCACGCACATGGTTTAAGCTTGGGCAGTCAGAACCCCAGTGGGCCAGGGATCTACCTGGGACTCTGCAGATCATGGCAGAGGGGTGGAGAAGAAATCGTACAGGTGTTTAAGTGCTCGATGGACTCGAACTTCACTGAGCTGGGCGAGGGAGATCCCCGGGAGCCACAGGGTCCAGGTGGGCCTGCAGCACACACGCTGGGTCACTTTGGCACCAGGCCGGTTTCATTCCCTCCGTGTTTCCTGCTGTGGGGAGAAAGAAGGGTATGCTCAGTGCCAGGCCCAAGGGGACATGTGGGTGCTACTCAGTGGCCAAATGACAGGACTGCGAGGCCTTCTTCCCACTGACTTCTCTGATGGCAGTGAGTGTCATGCTTGTGGCAGGCACACGACACCTCTGCCTTGTGTTGGTGGGGACGTGTGCTTGGACCTGCACTGTCAAAGTTGGAAGCAGCCCCCCACACTTCCTGCTCAGCTGGGCTCCCCCCATGCCCGCCATGCTGGATGCAAAGCCTTCCCTTTGTTTACTGATTTGACAGTAGGAAGTTTAGTTTGTCTAATTGTCATGCTTTCTTTATTCCTTGGAAGTGCAGAATCAAATAGCAGTCCATTCCTA
The DNA here is from genome assembly GCA_004027295.1 of Dolichotis patagonum. NCBI lineage: Eukaryota > Metazoa > Chordata > Mammalia > Rodentia > Caviidae > Dolichotis > Dolichotis patagonum. The sequence goes on along the minus strand of PVJX010000295.1, from coordinate 86,395 downwards.
AAAATACATACGCTACGGCACCCTGTTATTTATAACTCACTCTTGGCCTCGTCCTGTTTTTCTGTCTTATGTGGTCTTCAGTCTAGTTTCCATCCTTAGTTTTCTTAATCTTCCTGCCTCGATATAATCTACCTCGATTTCTTCAGAAATCAGATTTACAATTTAATAAATGATCCCTACTATAAATTGAAATAATGCACATAGAGACCATAGGTTGGTTTGCAAATCAGTGCACGAAATGTGACCCAATAACCCTGGGCCCTAAGTGCTGTATGTGTTCATATAGTAAAAAAAGAGAGAGAGACCAGCTCCAGTCCTCCAGGAGAGTTTAGTCTCAAGGCGTAGGCGAAAGAGATTCAAGTGCACATAATTGAGCTCATAGTGGTGTCATCCTTGGTTCTCAGCCATTCCAGGGCACTACTGAGTCTAGGCCACACACAGGAAGCTGTGTTATCTCCTGTGGGACCGTGCTGCTCAGCATGTAGTCTCTGCCTTCAAGGAATCTGTGTCACAGGGAAACAGCAGGGAGGTGCTTGCATGGCCGGGGCACCCATAGGTGGGACACAGCTCAGCAGGCAATGTGGGAGGCCAGGCCAGCAGGATTGGAGCAGAGGACAGCAGAGCCTCGGACTCTTTCTGGAAGACGTGGATCTCGGCCCTTGATCTTTGAATGCATCTAGCGTTCTCAGCCTTACCCATCATGGTAGGTTTTTGTGTTAGCAGAAGGGAGTGTGTTTACTCCTGAACCTGCTCAGCCTCCTGGGCACCTCTGCATGTGGACAGCACAGCTTTCTCCTGCTGCCTTCCCCTGCCTGCATCACCTCTTCTGAAGAGATCTGGGCCAGACGGCACGGGGGCCAGTGGGCACCCTCGCCCGCCCTCCCCAGGCAGTGCGGCTCTTCCAACCCCAGGTGCATGCAGCCTTGGACTCCACCCACCCAGACACCCACACTGCCACGAAGAGGCCCGAGTATGTCCAAGGTGGGAGATGGTGCAGGGTGGCTGCATCTCCAGGGCCCTCAACCTTGTGGCCTGTGCTGTTTGAAGCTGCCAGTTGCTATTGTAGCCTGATGTCCCTGTGCTGGAAGAGTGGGCTTCTGTTGTCCCTGAGGAATGTGGGATATTTATAGTGGGCACCCTGGTTGAGGCAGGCTGTGCCCAGTTTGATGAGATCAGTGGGCCCTCCCGAGAGACTCAGAGGAAAGGGAGGTGGGTGGGGACGGAACAAGGAGCCCTCTGGAATGCTGGTCTTTATCCTTTTTAATCTTGTCCCCCCATTCCTTCTCAGAAGCTGGCTGTTTAGGTGACCTGGGGGTTGACTCCAGAAAAGGAGAAGGAAGACTGACCACAGAGAATCCCAGACTCACAGAAACCACACTGAGGGCCTGATAGAAGTAAGCAGGTGGAATGGAATGCAGTATCGAAACTTTCCTCTTGGTCCTGTAGTTATTTGTAATTCCAAGGAACGCCTGGATGGACTACGGCCACCACTTAATCCTCATCTGCTAAGTGCTATGACCATTTGCAATTCTTGGTGTGGAGATTTTCATATCCACCAGAATCCCCTCTCCAGGTCCCTGTCAGAGGGAAGGATGCTGAATCCCAGAGGGGCTAAGTGACTTCTTGCCCGAGGTCACACAAATTAACAGAAGCCCTGGGCCTGGAAGGAACAGCAAATGTCGTATTTTTCTACACATCTGTGGTCTACCTGTCGTTCTTAATTTAATTTGATCCTGAGCACAGTTCGAGCAGGAGGGGTGGGGTCAAGTCCACACTTAGAGTCTAGGACCTGTGACACTTTCACTCTTGGGTACTTTTTTCAGGTTTCCTCTGCTTGAAGTGGTTGTTATTTATTGAGCACCTATGACACAGAAGATACTGTGGTGGGAACAGTCACATGGGTTATCTTCGAGGTGACACCAGCCTGTCAGAATGGCACCCGACTCATCTTTCCAGTTTGAAGACTGAGATCACACCCAGTGCTCACGAGTTTTGCTCAAAATCAAATGGCAAGTCTGTCTGCCAGTACACTGTACACTGGGCGCTGTTTGCAATGGCAAGTCTGTCTGCCAGTACACAGTACACTGGGCGCTGTTTTTCAGAGTTTATGTCCCCTTGCAGGGTGGCTTAGCTCGGAGCCTGAAGCGAGAAAGATGCAAGGGCCAGAAGTCACTAATAAGTGAAATACACAGCCCCCCAAGTCTCTCCAGAAGTCTCCCCTCCCTGGAAGTCTTTCCTTCCCGAAAGTCTCCTCTTGCTGGAAGTCTCCCCTTCCCAGAAGTCTCTCATCCAGACTTTCCCCTCTTCTCCCAGGAACCCCACAACTTTGCCTTAGAGCTAGGGGAGGGGAAGACAAGGGCTCCAGGAAACCTGGGCATCCCACTCACACCAGCCTGTGTCCAGGCACCAATGCTGACACGGTTGCTGCTGAGGACCCCCCCCCGGAGGTGCCGGAGAGCTGAGGCCCAGACCTCCCTGAGCTCTCACATGAAGCCAGCCTCTGCCTCAGCGGAGCCGGCCTCTAGCTCATGGCTCACGGAGACCAAGAAGGTCCTGATGGTCTTGGGGTGACCCTGGGAGTGATGAGGGGAACCGAGGACCTCATGTTTTTCTGGTGTCGAAGTTCCGGGTTAGGCAGAAGGAGGAAACCTCAAGTTCCATGGAATGCCCTGCTGAATCTGGGTGCCTGCTTCCTCAGAGAACTCACTGGGTCTCTGTCATGGGAAAGTCAGCATGAGAATGGGCTTGGGAGGTCATTCTGTGTTCCAGAACAGATCCTGCGGTTATTAGAATACATTTTGAAAATTACAAGTATCTTAAGAAATGTAAATTCAACCAAACCAAACCAAACCAAACCAAACAAAATGTTGAGTATCTTCTGTTTTTCCCCCAGGTCCTCTGGTCACCCTTTGCAATTCTGCTCTCTGCCGCAGTAGGAGGAATAAAGTGGGTGTCTGGGGAGGCGGGGCTCCCTGGGGCATTTTTCTCTGCCTCTCTCTGCCCCCTTTCTTGCAGACACTTTCTCTTCTCTCCCTCAGGCCTCAGGCAGTAATAGTCTCTCTGTGTCCAGCACTGGGTACTACATGGACCCCTTGGGATTTCCTCTGTCCTGCTCACTCTTTAAACTGCTTCCCACACTCGACTTGAGCTCCCCCATCTGGGAGCGCGCCTGTCCCTGGGTCACGCTCCCCCAGCCGTGCATCGCAAGTGTGTGGCTAGCGTGGCTTCACTGATCAATGGCTGCTTTTACCTCTCCATCTTTCCCTCCTTCTTTCCCTTCTTCCTTTCCTTCCTTCATTCCATGGAGAGCTGTTGAGTCCCTGTTATGGGGGCCGAAGAGGGACATCTGTCCTGGTCAACTCTGCTTGAGCTGCCCCAGCTGGTCAGGGTAGGTGACTTGGGTGCTGCACCCCAGAGTTGGGAGGAATCTGACGTCACAAGGATGGGTCCTCTCGTAGGGCAGAAAGGGAAAACACCTGCCCGAAGCCACATGGGAAGTGGCCCAGCCTGGCCGAGGGTCTCCCATTTCCCTTTCCCTGGCTGCGCCTTTTCTTCTCAGTGCAATTCAGTTCCTTTTCTGCCAGGCAAAGTTTCTGTTTGAACAAAAGCCTCCCTGCCAGGGGGGAACTCTGCGCCCTAAAACAATGGGGTGAGGACAGACAGTGGTGAGGGGGATGGAGACACAAACGCTGCCTTTTAAGTCAGGGCAGAAACCCAACCTCCCTTTCAGCCGTTTGTGGAGGAAACCAGGGGGAGGAGACAGGTGGGTTTGGCCCATTCAAAGTGTGGGGAAAATGGTTTCTTTTTTCACCTGGGAAAGATAGTGGCCCTTTGGATGCAGCCCATGTTTGTGTCCAGCTGGCCTTTTGGTGCCCGAGGGCCACTGTTTGGGCCGCGGGCCTTGGGCCAGATTGATGAGTATTGGGATGAGGGGACAAAGTCTTTCTCAAGGCCGCAGGATTTCCTCCGGGTTGTCTGGCTCAGGTCCTCCAAATCTGTAAGCAGCATCTCCAAGTCACAAAATGTCGGGCTGGAGCTGCTGCCATGGGAGAGAAAGGGAATTGGCAGTGGGTCGCTGTCCATGGCAGGGATCCTGAAAGGCTTCCTGTTTAACATTTTATTGTATTTAAAAAAAAGTCTCCAGCCTCTTGGGCCCTGCAAGGATTCAGCATGTGCCTATGTGACCAGGGTGGCAGGGAGCATCCGGTGTCGCCGAAGTCCACTCCTCCACAGCAGCCATTTTCACAGGATCCCTATGTTTGCTTGGCAAAATCCAGGATTGGAAAAACAAGAGGTTTTCCTGCCAGATTCCATTAATTTCAGTGGCAGCAGCAGCAGCAGCAGCAGCAATCTGGTTCCTCGGATGAGGGTTTGACAAGAGCAGGCAGGAGTGAGGTTTGGGGGTCTCGTGGGCTCGCACAGAGTGGACGTCCAGTGTCTGTCACCCCATCACTCCTCTCCCAGAAGGGCGTGTGGCCAGGCAGCAGAGGGGTGCGCAGTGTCAGATGTGGGTGGGGACAGGAGAGGGTGCAAAGATGTGGGAGCAGTGACACTGTGGGGCAGTGCAGGGGGACCTCCTCTGACCCCACCCAGGGAGGGTCAGGGGTCACTCCTCACCTGCTGGGGCTGGAGCCTGGCCAAGGGCCGTGCTGGAACGTGACACTCCAGGGAGAGTCCCGAGGTGTGGGCTCCCTGGGGTCGCAGCACACAGCCTGGAAAGTGGGAGCTGCCTCCCCCAAAGGTGACGCAGATGGAGAGGCCGGTGACCCCGCTGAGCGGCAACAGGGCTGGTGAATTTCCACAGGCTCCACGTGGAGTCAGCTGTGCGTGAGCCTCCTAGAATTTTTTTTTTAGTAGTACTAGGGATTGAATCCAGGGCCTTCCTTTTGAGCTACATTTCCAGTCTCTTTAATTTTAAAAAAATTTATACAGTATCTTTCTGAATTGTCCAGGCTGGGCCCAAACTTATGATCAAACTTATGATCCTCCTGACTCAGCCTCCCGGAGTGCTGGGATTACAGGTGTGTGTCACTATGCCTGGCTTGAAATTTTTATGAGGCGTACTGCAAACAGGCTGGGGTAAAGGAGAGGCTGAGATGCCCTGCTTATGCCAAGTCCTAAAAGCTAAACCTGCAGTCAAATGACAATGATGGGCAAAGGGCTGTTTGATCGATTTTTTTTTATTTGCTTACATTCTTTGATAAATTTGCATTAAAGATGACCTGGGAAGAAATTTGATGGAACAGAGAGGGTCTGTGAGTGCATGACCTGCAGTCACTGTGGCTGAGCTAAGCGGCTCTGAGTTTCTCCAGGAGGCCAGGGGACAGGTGGGTGAGAGGCCTGCAGCTGGAGCTCCTGTGTCAAAGGTGATCTGCTCACCCTCAGGAGAGAGTGCTGTTTGGTTAGATCGCAGCCGGGACATATTGGGTAAGCGCAGCTCTCCTGGGGGTGCTGATAGGTCTCAGCCACCACCCCTGCACACCTGCCACCCACGACCCTCCGCACAGCACTGAGTGTCTGACCGCAGTGGTGACTTAGGAGTGCTGCTCAGGCAGCCTCACAGTCTGGAGTCCTTCCATGGGCGGTGCGTCCCCTACGGTGTCACACTAAGTCCTCTGTCACTCTGAGAAGGGGGTGATTATTATTGTTTTACATGGGACAAAAGGGAGACTTGATAACCTGAAATTCCCCAAAGTCACAGGAAGCAGAGATTTTAACCCGGATTTCATTTATGTGTGAGGGGAGGCTGTGGTCCCCTGGAGGGTGAGGGGACCTGGGTCTGAGTCTCCTCTACTCAGGAGAAGAGGAAGGAGACAAGCCCAACCTCAAGTCCCAGATGGAGGCCTGGCATCCTCTGGGGACTCCTCTGACCCACCAGGAGTCAGCGCTTGAGGCCAAGACAGTGTCTTGGGCTCCTCCCCTGGCCCCAGGCTTCAAGGATGTAGGGTGTGTGTGTGTGTGTGTGTGTGTGTATGCACATGTGCATGGGTATACACATGCATCAGAACAAGATACAGACTGAGATGGAGAGTTAGAGACAGAAGGAGAAGGAGAGATGGGGGAGGAGGGTGACAGAGGAAGGGAGCACAGATGAAGACAGGCAGGATTCCTTGGGGCTGAGTACCTGGGAATTCCCATTAAGTCGGTTGAAGGGCTGATAGCTGTTTCCTCATTCTTTCCTCCACTAAGGACCAAAAAGGAAGGGAAAGAAAGTGTGAGAGGGAGCAGACACCAGCTCACCATCTAGAGGGTCTTCGAATAACATGAAATTGTTTGACCTTTGCTGTCTAGGCTTTAACATATTTTCATGGAAGCAGATCATAGGAACTCTATTTATTTTAGATATTGAGATGCTTAACAGACAAATATTCCTTGGCGTGCTGACTGATGGCTTGAGATGATGATAAGCCATTGCCTGTTTAGTGTTGCTCCTTTCAAGTTCATCTTTGGTAACGGTACACTGAAGTCTCACTTGCGAACAGTCCTTCTAGGAAAAAAGCCTCTTTGTGCCTTGTAGTGGTGAGTCTGGCCCTTGGAGATGAACAAAAGTCCTTTGGGCCACACAGGCCATGTATTATGGCTGAAACTTTGTCCCACTACAATGTAAGCTCCCTTAGCTAAGGACTTAGTCACTTTAATTCGTGGTTGTACATTTGGCCCTCAGAGTAGTGCCTACCTAGCACCTAGGAGATGCTTGATAAAAATTGAGTGAATAAATCCCAAAGCTGCAGACCTACAAACCCCATCCCTGGCCTGAATCGGGATGTGCTTTGCTGCTGGAAGTATGAGGAGGAGACACCATGGTATTCACGCTTCTGTCCATATAATCTGACAGCCCCCTAGGCAATTTTCAAAACTTGCTAATCTTTTCCAAATCTAGCCACAATATTACTTGGTGAAAAGTGGTTAGTGGAGAGTTGAAAATTAAAATTGTGCTTTGTAGTCTGTTTAGCTGGAGAGATAGGTGTCCTTGTGTAGCCAACCAAGATGCAGCATCACATACCCCTTCATGGTGAGACAAGGTCGGTGGCACATTTCCGTGCCCTTATGGATGTTTCCATTGGTCACTTCATGATCTGCCATGGTGGGATAGCTTGTTCTGTGTGTCAGTCTGGCTTTGTCACAGAACCCAGCTACTTACATATTAACCTAGGCATTGCTCTGAAAGTTTTCTGTCGAAGTGGTTAATATCTACAGCCAGTTGACTTGAACTAAAGGGAGTCACTCTTGAAAATGTCTATGGGTCTCATCCAATGATTTGAAGATCCTAAAAGCTTCAGTTTTCAGATCTTGAGCATGAACTACAAACTTCAGAGTTGTGGATTTTTTGCTGGCTTTGATGAACTTGTGAGCCAGTTCCTTAAAATTCTCTTTGCTGTGCCATGTGGGGTGAAGACCAAGAGAGGATGAGAAAATAAAGAAGATACAAAATCGGGGGCCAGGTGGAGCCCTTACTTTCCAGATGGGAGGAAAGGAACTGCCTCCTCAATGTAGGGGCATTTATTTATACATTTAACAACATGATGTCATATGGTACCCCTTTGCCTAGCAACCCACTGCTTGGATTATCTAGGGCTGTGGTGTTATTTTAGGCTGAAACAGCTTCTTCATGTGGCTTGTTCTGGGTACTCTCTGTTTTTGGGTCTGCCATGTCCTGGCCCTGCACATGTGGTCAATTTTCCAGCTTCAACAGCTCCCTACACTGGTTCTGCTTCTTTGGAAAATCCTGATTGGCATGCAGGGGTCTTTTATGTATGTCCTGTGAAATGTTCATGCATAATTCCAGAGGGAGGGACTGAGTTATCATTATTGCTTAATACTTAATAATCATTGATGAACACATTCTGATATTTATGAGAAAGGTATACTGAGCACTGTGCTATGTAGGAGCCAAAGAAAGAAAGAGGGTGGCTTCTCCTGCCAAGGGATTTGCATTTCATTTCAGAAGTGTCACATCCTATTGTGTCCTGTTTCCATCTCCCCTTGGGATCCTTGTCCTTGCTTGCACAAGAGGTGAACTTCTAGTCCTCAGGCAGAAATCTTCTGGAGCATGTTGAAGACACAGAGATTAGAGGGAGTTTCGACAGAAGGAGTAGGTTTGTGATGATTAATCTTGATTGTCAACTTGATTATCTTGAGAGAACCTAGGGGATCAGGAAAGGATGCATGGAGATGGCTCTGGGTGGGTCATAAAGATGTGTTCTTGGGACTCTTAACTGGTACCTGGTCCCTTCTGCTCTGGATTTTTCTGATTAACTCTTCTGGGATGCCATGAGGTATAGAGCTTTCCTCCACCACACCTTTCCACCATGCGGTTTCTGCCTTGGGGGTCAGCTAACTATGGGCTGAGCCCTCTGAAGCCTTGATCTAAAATAAACCTTTCTTCCTTTATGTTGTATATACCAGGTGTTTTGTCCCAGCAAGGAGAAACTGACTAATATAACATTCAAATGGATTATTTTAATACTTACCTAATGCTAAATGTCTATCACTGCCTCGCAAGGGGAGTCTTGCCTTCTTCCTATAGAAGTCAGACAGAGTGGTGATGTCAAGCCAGAGTATCAATAAGGATGGAGTGATGGTTTTGACTGGGTGGGTGGGTGAGGGGGTCAGGTGAGCCTTCATAGCCGCATCACTTACACTGAACTTGACTGACACCTCATCTCTGGGTAGAATGGCTATGGAGACTGTCCATGAGAAAGGGCTGAGCTCCTGGGATGGCACAGGGGCAAAAGGGCCCAAGATACAATCAGGCAGGTTTGAAAGTGTGTTTCTTATTTAATTTGGTTGATCTGTGGGTTGGAAGAAGAGGAGAAACAAATGTTATGTGGACCTGGGTAAGAAAGGAATTGAACTTGAAGTTGACATCTGTGATCATGTGGAAAGTGAAATGACAGAGCCCCATGAAAGAGTGTTTTTCGCTATTTCCATCCAGTCTATTTGATGTCATAGGTGTTTAATCTGTGCTCTGTATTACAGGGGCTGAGATGTCTAGGGGATGCAGAGGGGATACACAGGCCTGAAGAGTCTGTAGCCACAGTCTCTGGGTCATTTTTCATTACTCTAATGAATTGCGGAGGCAAGCTAACTTTGTAAAGAAAAAGGTTCAGGTAGTTCATTGTTTTGCAGGCTGGAAATCCAAGACCAGGCTGCCCCACTGTTCTAGCTCTGGTGAGGGAATAGCAACATTGCATTGGGAGCCTGGACAGGAACAGGAAATCACAAAACAGGAAACTAGAGAGACAAAGGTTCCCCTAGTTTTCCTGAAGACACACCCCAAAAGGACCTAAGGATGGCCCACTGGGCTCCACCTTTTAAAGGGTCCACCTTCCAACATCACCACACTGAGAACCAAGCTTCCAACACAAGACTATTTACAGGACACTCTTATACCATGTCCAGGCCATTACATATACTAAGGTAATGGATTTACACACTTAGCATTCATTTAAGAAAATGTCATTCAGTGTCTGCTGTGTTCTAGAAACTGTCAAAATATCCAGTATTGCAATTAGCTATGGCCTTGCCTTTGAGGAGCTTGCATTGCAATGGAGGAAGCAGAGAGGTGAGGTTTTGCCACACTGCAGTGTCACATGGTGATGACTGAGGGGTCACCATTGGAGCACTGATTTCCAGGTAGGAGTGGAAGGCTCTCCTGGAGGCGTGTGTTTACAGCAGCAGAGGCTTGAACATGAGCAGGACCCATCTGACGGGAGAGGAAGGAGAGGAGAGAGGATGTATGGTCCTCAGAGCAGCAGCTGCCAAGGTAAGGGTGAGGGAGAGACTGCAGGGAGGGAGTGGGAGGCCTCAGAGAAGGAAGGATGCGATGCCAGAAGTGAGCTGGTAGATGGAGAGACATTAAAACTTGTCATGGACAGAAAGTGTCAATGAAATTAAAAAATAATTAAAGGCAAATGGAGAAGTAAAGATAGGAGGCCCCGCTCAGAGCTGGTGACTATTGTCCCCACACAGTGACAGGTGGGTGGGGATTTGCATGGGTCAGAGGCAATGGAACAGAGCAGGTCAAGAGATGCCAGGCTGTAGTGCTGAAGGGTTGTCCTTTATCTGTGAAGTCCCCTGGAGGATGACAGGACCAGGATCAGCCAGATAAATGAGGGGGAGTGACAACAGGGTCAGAGCACGTGCCCTCCCTCCCTCTCTGCCTCCTGATTGCTGCCGTCCACGGACCTCTTCCCCACCCACTCATTTACCTGTGTTTGGGGCTCCAGGCCTGATACGTGACAGTGAGGGTGTCTGGATTTTAAGGGCACCCGGGAGAGTGGCAGACAGATGGCAGAGAGCAAGAACACAAAGCCACCACATACGTGAGCTTGGGCCCTGCAGAGTGGAGGGAAGAGCTGGAGGAGGAGTCCCTGGCCTGCTGCAGGCCACTCAGGGGAGGACGCCCCTCAGCTTTTATGTCACAGGAGGCCACTGGGCTTTTGCTTAAAGTTCCAGAGAGATCATTAGAAATACAAAGGGTGATGGGAAGATACTACAGATGTTTAAACTAAAATAAGCTTATTACATTGAAGGACACAGGACCAAGAATAATGGGATAAGTGTGTTCTAAGTGAGGAGGAGAATTTTGAGCAGTTCAAGGGGGATTAATGTGTCTTTTGCTGTAATTTTTTAACTTTAAACATTCCCCATATTTTATGATCACTCTTCATTATCTATTATTTATGGCAATTTCTATCAAATAAAAAGTCTGCTATGTCCTTACCAAGTAGATGTAGTCCCCAGGTCAGACGACATCTGGGCCATCTTATTCCCTAGTTGGCTCTGGTCACACCAATGGGCATGGGGTGAGTGCGTGACAGGCTTCTTCAGGGGCCGGCAAAGGGCTTGGTGAGCTGATTATCTGCACACTGGGACAGTCTGTCGTGTTGGCTTCCTGGGACCTTTTGTGGATGTCTAAAGTCTTGCTCATACTGATCTTTGCACCTAGTTCACTAGGAGGTACAGAATGGCTATTACCATGGACTGTTGGAAGCCTGGGTGAGCAGAGGGGTAGACCTGGAACCATGTTAACTTTTTAAAGAGTGTCTACCTCACTTTGATTGGTGTGTGAGTATTCGTTGAGTGAATGCGAAGGTGGCTGAATAGATGCTCTTACCTCCTGAGGCATAATGGATATTCCGAACTCAGTGGCTTAAAACAGCACTAAAGCGCTACACTCCGCCCATGTTTTGGAGTCAGGGACTTGGAATGGCTCTGCTGGCTGGTTTGTTCCTGTTATTTTTATTGGCTGGGATGGAGACCCTGAAGGCTGGATCAAGGGAAACCATCGCTGATCATTTACTCATGGGGCAGGCAGGTGTCAGCTGGTCACTGGCAGAAGCCCTCAATCCCTGTCTGCATGGGACCGCTCATTACCAACAGAACTGCCTCATGTTGAGGTGGCTCCAAGTTCTCCTCTTGTGGTTTTGCTCTAGGAAAGTGGAGTGGGAGATCAATGTCCACCCAAAATTCAAGTGCACCTGAAACCTCAGGACGACCTTATTTGGAAATAGACTCTTTGTGGATATAATTAGGGTAAGGATCAAAATGAGAACATACTGGATGAGAGTGGGCCCTAAGTCCAGAGTGTTCTTATAAAGGATGCGAAAGTACAGAAAGACATAGTGAAGGAGGCAAAGGGAAGATGGAGACAGAGGTTGGCGGGATGCATCTACTGGCCAAGGAGAGCCAAGAATGGCTGGTAGTCATCAGCAAGCAGAAGAGAAGCCCAGAACAGACGCTTTCTTGGTACCTCCAAGAGGGACAAAACCTGCTCTAGCCTGATTTCATCTTTCTGACCTGCAATGGACAGAACACAGTTCTGAAATTTTAAGCCACCTGGTTTATGGTCATTTTCTATGACAGCTATAGAAAACTAACACAGAGGGGAGTGAAAATAAAACCTTTCAAAGATCTTCCATGATTGTCCAGGGTTCAGATGGGTAATTGGAGGCATGAGTGGGGGTCAATGTAGGTGCCCTTGAGAGGGCATGGACTTGTCTCAACTCAGAACTCCTGAGGACAGCTTGGTCACTTAGGGCTTGTAATAATAGTCATTTTCCTTGTTGGTGGGATGAAACACTCAACACCTACAATTTAAAGGCAGAGAGGTGTATTTTGGTTCATGGTTTTAGAGGGTTTAGTCCATGCTTGCTGGCTCCAAGGAAGGACCTGGTTGAAGGAAAGCTGCTTACATCATGGCAGCCAGGAAGCACAGAGTGCAGAGTGAAGCCAGGGAAGGAGACAACCCTTCCAGATCATGCCCCCAGAATGCACCTCTCTGACCAGACCCCACTTTCTAACAGTGCATTCACCTATGGATTCATCCGGTGATGATCATAGCGCCCTCATGACCCAATCACTTCTTAAAACCCCATCTCTGAACACGTGAGGCTTTGAGGGGGACATTTTTAGATCTAAACCCAGCACTGCATCTGAGCAGTGAGGTTCCTGAGGTTGCTCATACTCTGGGATGGAGCCAGGCAGAGGCTTTAACCCTGACTTGCTCTATCCAAAAGATAAAGTGGCAAAAGTGGGCCTGTCTTATCTAATGAGCCACCTGCTAACCTGATCAACAAGTTGTTCACTGATGAATGAACTAGATTAGCTCGAGTTTGAACTGAACAAGGCTGTGTGTTTTACTTCTTTTTCTTTATGGCATCACTCCCACACTTCATTCAGGCATCCAATGCTTCTCCTAAGTTGAAGGGATTCACTCTGCTCCTTCCTCCTGAGCTAGTCATCCTTGGCAGGTAGTTGGACTTTCAAAGTGGTACCTGAGCAGTTCACTCCTGGCTGATCCCCTTTGCGTGTGTTCAGGGCAAGGTTCCTCCTGTCCTTCAACTTGTCTTGCACCGTGGGAGGATTTGACTCCCTTTTGAGCTGTGAGAATTGGCTTCTCTGCACAACCTGGGTCAGGGATGGGGCTGGGCTGGGGACAGGACACTCGGAAAGAATCTTCTCTGCCCTTAGGCAGCTTCACTCCCCATGTCTCAGGAGGGAAGGGTGGCTTCCTCCTGGGAGTGGAGCTGACCTCAAGTCTGGCGATGGTGTTTCAGGCCCTTCCTGTGGGGCTCTTCACTGCCGGTTGGAAAAGGGTGGAAATGGAGTCCCTGGGACCGCTCGCCGGGGCCATTACTCTAATCAGCTCCAGCATGGCAGCCGTGCAGCCTCGGGCTGCAGGAGCGCAGCCTGTAATTACCTCGCTTCCAAATGCTCATGGTAATGGGCGATGGGGCCTCGTGCACCAGACCAGTTAAACTGCTGTGCAACTGGGCTGCAATTTAACTCGGCAGACCGTAGACTCAAACTTGGCAAATGGGGAGGATGTGAACTATTCGAGAATTGTTAACTTTTAGCACAACCTGGAGTTGGTAAGTGTCTAGAAGGCAGGAAGTCAGTCAGGGAAGTCTTGGGCCACAAAGTGATGGATCACGACTCCCCTATGTGTGGGTTACCCAGATCGGAACCTGGAGGCAGAGATGCTGGCTGTGCAGGTGTTGGCAAAAGTGACAGCAGGTTGGGATTCTGACCGGGCACACACCTGCACGCAGCCTGCAACAAGGCCACACCTCTGGCCCATCTGCTTTTCCCAATCATGGGGGTGAGGTCTAGGGAGACTCAAACCGGGGATCTGGGCTTCCGCAGTGACTGAGCGTGGGTGCTGGGGTCCTATAGGAGGAGACAGCCCAGGACACCCTGATCCCAAGGAGACAGCTCTCATGCTGGCCTCTCCTATGACAAGCCTCCTGCCCCATGCCCACCCTGGTGTCCTGCCACAAGTCAGGCTGTGGCTGCTGGTCAGGCTGTGTTCTCGTATACTGGCCAGGGCCTGCAGAGGCAGAAACACTTGTGCTGGAAACCAGGGCACGTGCCCAGCACTGTCCCACTCTTCTCCTCCTACCATGTCCTTGAAGAGGGACTCGGGACTGTGGCCACTCCTTCCCTCGCACAGCACAGGCCTCTCCTCTGCTCCCCACATCCCCAGGAGCACGTGCTTGGAAAAGGTCAGTCAACCCAGTATCAGAGAACTGGACCTTGGGGTGAAGGCCTGGCCACAGCGAAGGCTGCAGGCAGAGTGCAGCTGGGCATTTGCAGGTTTGGGCCAGAGCACTCCCTGGGGCCTGTTTTGTCTGCCAGGAACAGATATGCGATGTGGCACTTTCTGCCACCCCAGAGACAGGCTGCTGTCCCTCCTCGGGGCACTGCAGGGCCCGTGTCGACCTCACCTTAACTATCTTTTCTCGCTGCCCTCATCTCTGTCATTGTCCCTGCCCCGCCTGCTTTCAGAGCTCCTTATATATTTGCTATGAATCTTTATTTCCAGATTAGTCTCCATGCACACAAAATGGAGCGTCCCTGATTTGAGGAGGAAAAACAGTGATTACTAGATTGGTTCTCTCTAGCAGAATGTGGAGGCGCGAACAATGCCACACAATTTTAGTTTGTATAGCGTCTTTCAAACCACGCAGTGCCCGGGGCGCTGCGTGGAGTTGCTGTAAATAATACAATAACCGAGATAAACATTCTAAACATCTTTGCATCAAGATGTGGTTTGTGTCCTGCCCTACTCAGCCTGTGAGGCTGGAAGGAAGGAGGCAGATAGGGAAGGTGCAGCCCCCAGGCCCTGGGGAGACCCAAGGGGGTAGCCTAGCGGGACGGGAGGTGTTTGTCTTTTTTCTGGAAGCCCTTAGGGTGCCAGAGACAGAACACAGCGTGGTTGGGTCCTGGCTAGTCTATGAACATAAGAGGCTTTGTGACTCTTTTACCATCTAAACCTTGGCTTTTCCGTGAGAAAGTGGTATCTGTGGAGAACTTTTCTCATAGACCCAATGCCCTTTGATTCTGCTGCCCCTGCAAGTTCCTGGGGTGACACTACTCATGTTGCTGGCCAATGGCCCCCTGCTGAGGGGAAAAGACAGCTCCCCCTCCCAGCATGTTTGCAGAGGGGCTGCCCCTTGGCTTGCACTGGGGTGAACTCCAGCTTCCAATCTGGGGCTTACTTTTGGAGAAGCAGAGGGTGGTGTGAACCACACAACCATGATCTTGATGGAACAGCACTAGTCTGCGTTTCAATCTTCCTGTGGGACTTTGGGCAAAGGCAAAAGATAACCCCTCTGGTTCTCTATCCCACCAACTGAAATAAGTGTAAAGATGCTATTTGTGAGCATGAAGCAAAATCCTAGGTGCATGGTTCCTAGAGTAGTGTCTGGCGCATGGTGGGTGCACGTTGGGGCGCTATCATTTTAATCGAGGGTGAGCCCATCTCCTGAGAGGAGACTCTGTGGGGTGCTGGGTTGCCTTGGGGGCTGAGGTCTCTGTGAAGGGAGCTCCAGATCCACCCGGGCACCACTGGGGCTGCCTCTGGGATGGACTCCGGCGCCTCTCTCTCAAGTTCAAGTTGCTGCAGCTTTGTTCACCAGTTCTTCCTAATTTGGGCGCAGTTCGCCATATGGAGAGCAGGGAACGGTGTTAAAAAAGCTTTCACACATAGATAGCGCAGCACTTTCTCTGCTAAATGAGGACTCTCTTCCCGGCACAGATTTCACACGCAGATCTCCAGCGTGTTGAGTTCCCTCATCAACAGGGGCGGAGTTGTGGAGGCTTTTGGAGTTATTGTCTCCAGCTGGCTGGCAGGGTCCTGTTCCGACCCCAGGAGAAATCCCATCTTCTTTTTCCTCCCCCGGGGTGCGGGTTTAGCAGCCCTCTCAGGTGAAGCCCCTGTGCTCCCCCACCCCAGCCCCGGCCCCAGGCAGAGGCTGCCAGTCTGGGTCTCCGGGGATCCCCCTCAGGCTGCTCTCACTTTGTGTCTGGTCTGAACTGAACCCGACCTCTGGTCCCCAACCTTGGCGTATTCTCTAGGACCTTCAGTCCCAGCCAGGGCATGTGCCACAGTGTGACTCCCTATCCTCCCCTGTCCCCTGGGCCTGACCGCCTGTTCTGTCTGTCAGAGGCTGCGATTGCTGCCCCTCACCTTCGGAAGTGTCTGCTCCCTGTGGGTGCTGCCCGAGGGGCTATGGGCCTCCCCCTAGCTGCACGGCTCCACCCAGCCCACCCTGGCAGGGCTGCAGACTGCTGTCTCTGCGCACTTTGGTCTCACGTCTTTCCCGTTCCTTCCCTCCCTGTTTTAGTGCTAAGTCCAACTACCAGGGTAAGGGGCAAGATTTGTACACAAAAACCAAGTGAAAGGAAGAGAGGAAGGGTGACAGCTGTCTGATAAGCACTTACTAGCATTAGGTCCCCTCCCTTTTATTACAATAATCAGGTAAAATCTGTGTGGCCATTCTGACTTTAAAAAGAAGGAAACTAGCCAGGTGTGATGATGCACACCTGTGATCCCAGCACTCTGGGAGGCTGAGGCAGGAGGATCATGTATGAACCCAATTTGGGTAAATTCGTGACTTAGTGAGACTCTGTCAAAAACTTGAAAATTAAAAAAAGAAAAAAGGCTGAGGATGGAGCTCAATGCCAAAATGTCCACCACTGCCAAAAAATAAAAATAAAAATAAAATTTTGAAGAACAGGAAACTGAGAGTCAGAGAGGTTAAAGTGACTGCAAATTGCACAGCTAGCTAGTGGGCAGGGCAGGGGTCCAGCCTAAACATAGGGACTCTGGATCTTCGCACTTCTCATCAGCCTGCTTGTCCCAGCGTCTTAGTGCTAATGCCAGGATGCACCGCACGATGCCACATCGCTGGACCCCTGGGTGAAAGATGAATGTGGGCAGAGATGCAGCCCAGAGCCTCAGGTCTGGCAAGAGCTGGTGACCCCAGGCAGACTGCCCTGCATCCGGAGAATGGATTGAGCCCAGTGCCACGGGGTCCACGGCTTTGTTCCAGTGTGACTCTGCCACCCACATGAATTTGGCTCTCCTCAGGACCCCTGTGAGGCACAGCAGGTCTGACTTTGCCACCCCGTGGGAGGAAGAGGAGCTTGAAATTGTTTTTGAGATGTTTCCATTGATTTTCTTTAATGCATGGAAAACATTTCCATTCAGACAAGGGCTTAGTTGCGGGGAGAAAAGAAAGGATTTGATGCAAATTTGGGAGGCTGGGTGGAGCTCAGGGAGCGAGCCTGAATGGCTTGTCCATCACTCTCCAATTTATCAGGATTTTCCCGGAGTTCCTTTGCAAAGGCCTCTGCTTAATCTCACTGCTGGGTGCAGGATTGGGAGAGGCACTGTAGCTTCCAGGTCCCTCAGCTGCCCCATGCACTAGGCTGGAAAGCGCTGCTGTGCTCTGTTTAAACTCCTGTGTGTCCTGGCTTTCTTGAGGGAGTCCAGGCTAAGCTAAGAGTCTTAGGCCTCCCAGAGAAAGGAAGGGTGAGGAAGTGGTGCAGGCTGTGGGGCAAGAGGGAACCTTGTGGAAACGGGGGTGCCCACTCCCTGCTGTTGGGTCCTCTGCTGTGAGCACCCCCCAGGGTCCCCAGGAGCATGGTGTCAAAGCCTCAAAGAAGCCCTCTTCTCAGTGTTCCTTGAGTGACCCCCTATAGTACCACAGAACCATATCACTTAGTGAACGTTTGCTGAATGAATGTGTTAGAGAGTGACCGGTGGGGTGAATCAGCTGGATAATGATGAAAGTAGAAACAGGAACTGGCAAAGAAAGAGGGTGCTTTCCATGTGAGAGTACCCAGAGGACGGCTGTGGGCCCGAGCAGGAGTCAGGAACAGGGAATAGTCCCCTTGTGCAAAACTGTCCTTGGTACACCAATGAACATTCAACCAAGACACTTGCAAAATTCTCCAGATCACAGACACATCCATAGAATGATGCTCCTGCCTAGTGACTGTGACCGTGGAGGACATATTAGAAACTACTTTGGACTTTGCGCCTCACAGGGCTCAGGCCTCTAGGCCTCCTCCTCCTAGGCCTCTTCCTCTCCGCAGGCCGATTGAGGCTCCTCTGTGGGTGTCCCCTGGCTTGCTCAAGTGGCTGCTCCCAAGAGTATTCTAGACTCCACTGTCTGCTTCAGGGGTTTGCTTTTTGCAAACCCGGCTATCAGCATTGCCTGTGTGACTGCCCCTTTTTCATCTGACACAAATGTCATGCAGCTGAATGTGACTTTATTTGTTTTTCTTTTGTTCGGAGCTGGGGACAAGCTGCCCATCTTCCTCCGAGCCCTGGATGTGAGGAGGCTGTGATTGGCAGCGGCCCAGGATGAAAGACAAACGTGCCTCAGGTAGCAGATCTGCCAGAAAAATTCTGCCCAGCCTGGGCTCATTTCGCCTGTTCTTGATGGCAGGAATTTCGGATTTCTCTGGGCAACTCCGTCCTGCCCCCTCCTCCAGCCCCTAAGAAACTCAGATCCCAGAGGCGGCTGTGTTGGATTGGAAGCTTCCTTCTCATTTTGTCAGCTCATTGCTCAGATTTGGCCACCAGTTTGACAAGGACAGTGCCTGGGAGGGTGGCATGGGGGGCCGAGGACAGTGACAGTGTCTGAGCCAAGCCTGCCTGCTGCAGACTTTGTTGAAAATGGCAGCATCTCGCTGACCTCCCTCTCCAGGTAGATAATAAGAAGCCAGCAAGGCAAAGGACGTCTCTCGCCATCACACGTCTGTTGGCTCCAAGTGAACGCAAATACCCACCTCGGGACCCGGTTTCTTTTCTTATTCTGCCCTGAAAGTGGCAGAGGCTGAGCGGGAGCGGCAGGGGCCAGGGGTAGGCAGTGGGAGGAGGGGGCACGGGCCGCTGCATAGCGAGCTCGAGAGCTCTTGTGCACAACGAGATTAGCGCGATGTGAGCGTTTCCATGCCAAGGTGCTAACGCAATAATACACGCGAGTTTGCCAACTTTTCAAATTGAATGTATTTGATTATTTGCTTTTAATTAGTGTGAGTTTTGGAGTATGTACAGGATTGTCAGGGATACACTCAAAGCCCCCACAGCCCACGGAGCCTGCCCTTGGTAAAGACGGTCCGGGATTGTTCTTTTCTAGCTGTGGAGAATGAGATTTAACAGCTCTGTTAAATGTTTTAGCCTGTTTCCATTGTGCCTCTGTTTCAACCTATTGGCAAGACCAATTGAAGTGAGAAAATAAACCTCTTATCTGATCTGAACGGGAGGAGAGCTGCTCCAAAGTATTTTCTCCAGCTCAACTTTGGCTTCCTGAGAACATCACTGTTTTATTTTGTTTGGGTTTGTGTTTTCTTTCCAGACTTGGCTGTTCAGCTGGATTTCCTGCATTTCCCTTTCCTGTAAATATATATATATATATATATATATATATATATATATATATATATTTTTTTTTTTTTTTTTTAAGGAAACATCTATGCACACAGAAACCAAGTGGTCGGCAGTGAGGGAGAGAAGAAGATGCTGTTTACAGAATTTAGAAATTGTTTCCAGAGCTCTTGCCATCTGCCCGACCCTTGTATCCTCAACTTGGTGACCCTCTGCATAGCGCTTCTGGGGTGGCTCACACCCCTGTGCGATGCCAGGGGACAAGGAGGCTGTGGAGAGACCAAGTGATCGATTTGGAGTTGAGCCTTGGTGCCCACGATCCCATCTGCAACTTGGGGGACAGTGCTGTCCTGGCCGCTGTATCAGCTTCCAGCTCTTTCCTTCTGTTGACTTACCCAGAATTCCCCCCTTCTTCCCTTGAAGGTTTTGCAAGCAAGGGTCACCTACAAAAATAAAGCAAGTCCTTTCTTAGGCCCAAACTTCACGCAGCAGAAAGTGGTGGGGAAGTCGGTGGGACAAGCACGACACCCGGTTCTATTTGCTACCAAGAAGGGTGCGTGGTGCTCGCCTCCTCACGCCTCCCACTCGGCTTGTCCCAGGCCCAGGATGCTGTGATGTGGACAAAGACTGAATTCCACCCCGATATGGCCAGCCACCTGGTTTCCTCTTGCCTTGTCGCTGTCCCAGCAGCCCGCCAGGGCCACGGAGGAGCCGCCCATCGTGCCTCTGAGTAGCAAGACCCCTCATCCGCATTCTGAGGACGGCCGCCCGGCTGCTCACCCATTACCTACCCAATTTCTCAGTTACATTTAAAAAAAAAATCTTTCCCCCCCTTAACAATAGAGAGGAACAAATGGTTGACAAATAACAACAGCAGCAGCTCTCCAACAAAAGCACGCAATTATTACAATTATACTATCCTTGATTAGGCTGCCACGCACTGCATTTCAATGTAATTGATGTTGTAGGTTGACACATCGGACACCAAATATTCTCGCCTGTCCCTTCTCTCTTTTGTTTCAGGAGCTGATTTGCATTTTCTATGCTTTTAGTAATGAAGACTTAGCACTTTTCCTCCATTAGAAAAAAAAAGAGAGATACAATAATCTGCAACTCGGCACTTGTTTAAGGATTCTGACCCTCGAAAATACCACTTTGCTTCACACATTAGCTGCTTACAAAGAAGGAAGCTAATGTATCATCTAATTGGGCAAACCACTGCATCTGATTTCTCTCAATCAGACTATTAGCTTCGTAATTACCCATCTGCCTCGTGTGGAAAAACGGCAAGGCGCACACCCAGCTAATAACGTTCTCAAGAGCTCTCCACCACAATGAGAGGGGCGACGTGGAGGGAGATGGGCTCTGACCATTTCAGTGCCAAGGTGGCCACACAATGCAGGGGGGCTCTGCCAGCACCCCCCCGCACCTGGCTGTGTTTAATTATTCTTCTTTAATTAGGAGGACTTTTGGGGGGCCTGTTCAGGATCACTGTCCCCGCTGCTGCCACGGCAGTGGCCTCCGCAAATGTTGAAAGATGGTGGCCAGAGGGGGAGAAGCAAGAATGCCTCCTGCGGCCTCTGCAGGAGATGGGCGGGTTGAGGGGGGAATGTCCCCTTGGTTGGCGGGTGTCCCCCAGAGGGACAGAGACCATCCTCAAGATGTGAGCTGAGGGTCTCACTTCTCTTGTTTGTTCCTTTTCTTCTGTGGTTGGGCACCTCCTTCCCCACATGGGTAAAAATGAGCCCTTGGGGTACAGGGTCAGTGCTTATCTGGGGACAGGGACATCAGAAGGTGGCCTCTGTACCACAGAGGGTGTGGTGTGAGTGCTTGCTACTGGTCACCGGGCCCTCTGGCTCCCTGGTGGCTGGTACCATGTTCTATGCACCTATTGGTTCTATTTGGCAGCTGTAGGGTTTTTTTTTTTGGTCTGAAGATTGTGCAACTTTGGTGTCTCTGATTCTGTCCCCTGGGAGGAGAGGTGGGCGTGGACGGGGTCCTGCAGGTAGGTGGCTTGAAGGGGCAGTGTTGGTGCAGACCTAAGTGAGTACTTGGGGTCCTCGAACCACTTCAACTAGCATAGCTCAACTATTGCTTGTATAAATTCTAGGTCAGTCTAATTCCAGGCAAAATTTTTGAGGACAAATGGACACGTGGTATGACAACTAATGTCTAATGATCGCTGTTTATTTCAGGTCAAAAAACGGTGTATGTTGGCATAACAATTTTTGCCATCTAATGGCTGATAAGTATAGCCCAGGGCTGCTGGTATCTAAAGAGGTGAATATAGCAAATGGGGTGCATCTTTCTGGGCTAGAAAAGTAATACGTTTGACTTGCTTATAGTCACAGTTTAATTACGATATCTGTCATTTGAAAGATTCATTGATCGATAGTGTTGAACCACTAGGGTAAGACAGAAATTTACATCCGTATCCTAGCACCTAGGAAATCACTGACAAACCCTGCTGTGTGTGTGTAACAATGACCACTTGCATAACTTTGAGTGGCAAACAACAGACAAATCTGTTCCTGGCCCAAGCCCGAGTCTCAGGACTCATCTGTCTAGTTAAACTATCAGTGGTTCTGAGGGTGGGACCACTGTGCTGACTCTCAGGTGAGCCCCCCCTTAGCCAAATCATTGCCATCCCACAGTGTCTGGAATCCAAGTCCATGTTTCTTTCTTTCTTTTTTTAAAGAATCTTTTTATAATGTTCCATTGAAAGAATTTGGTTGATCTGAGATAGTCCCTCTCCCCCGCCACCATCTGTGAAAAAATCCAGGACCTGAACAGCCACATGTATCTCTTAAAGTTTAAGAATTTTGTGGAAAATTCTGTCATTACTTCATATAGGGTTAGTGTGAAGACCTTCTAAGGTTTCCCAGGCTGCTGCTTAAAGAAAAGTTTGAATTTCCCTGCACTGTGTGAGCTTACTAATCATCTTTCCTTTTTTGCGATGGCTGTTTGGAAGGTCAAAGCCTAATTTTTACCCATATCCATTGGCTTAGAAGGACTATTTTATCTTTTAATGCCACTAAAACTTTAGTACTTTTCTGTCTTTTTATAAATAATATTTTCTGACTCCTGCAGATACTTATTTCTCTTAAGTCCTATTGAATTGCTACATGCATTTTTGGAGTGTTAAATGCTTCTTGGGAAAATGTTCTAGTACAGTTGAAGAGCGAGAGGGTAAGTCATTTGATGACTTACCAGAGAGTCACACAAATTTGATGTAGTCAAGAATCCTTTCTCATTCCAGGAACGAGTCTTTCCAGATGTTTCCACGTTAGCTATGGAATCTGCTACAATTCATTGACCTGGTGATCGGCCCTGACTTCTCCACGCCTCTTTGGTGAGGTGCACATAATTTGTTAGACTTCCCGACAGCTTTCTCACTGTCCCCTGAAAGTCTGGGAAGTGAAGCAGTCTGCATCACAGAGCAGCGTCCAGGACAGAGGCCCAGGCAGACATGAGTCCCAGCTTCAGCTGACCTCTGGAATCGGTGATGGCTGGGGCCTCTGCAGGGCCCCGCAGTCCAGGTGAGAAGTGGCTTGGGAGGAAGCCCAAGGGGACAGGACAGGAGTTGTGTGTCAGTGTCTCAAGAGCCACGCTAGGCTGCCTTCTTTCAGAGCAAGTAGTGAGAGAGGCCAGCGCACGTCCAAGCTGCTGCCTGGAAAAAGCTCCCATTTAGGCCGAGTGGGCGTCCTCTGTCTGGAGAGCCCCTTAGCATCATCTGAATTGTAACTGCCTGGCGCAAGCTGCTCTTTTCCCGCTGCCCCCCACCCCCCAGCACTGGCTTGCCTGCTGATGTTTCCAAGTGGGGACAGGTGTGTGGGTGGCCACTTGCAGAGCTAGTTTGGTGGCTTTCAGCCTCTTCAGGGTCTCTGGACAGTGGCACGTGGCTGTGGGAGGGGACGACTCTTATTCCTGTGGTCCGGACAGCTTAGCTGAGTCTGCACTTTTGAAGCACATGACCAGAGTTTCCCTGCCTTTTGGGCAGGTTTCTGGAGCCCTCTAGGAGCCTGCTTCTTGGGCTCCCCTCTAGGGAGGCTCTTGAGTCTCTCATCACCACCTCTAGTTGGCAGCCTTTCTTGTCTCACTGTCTTCAGTGGGGGTGCTGTTCTGCTGAGCGTGACTGGGAAAAAAATCTAGGGTCTTGTTTCAAAGTCTTCTGTGGGAAGAGGCTCCCATAATGTAGGAAGTAGGTACCTTTTGGGAATAGAAACATCCTAGCAATAGTTTTGACATTATTCCTTTGCTAACTTTTTTTTGAGATAGGGGCTCACTATGAAGTTCAGGCTGGTCTCAAGTTCACTTTGTAGCCCGGGCTCGCCTCTGAACTTGCAGCGATCCTCCTGCCTCAGCCTCTTGAGTACTGGGATTACAGCATGCACCACCGCACCTGCCCTGCTAACTATTCACTGAATTCTATGACTTACTTGCTTTTTAATAGGACTAATTCCTTTGGGAATTGGATCATCATCACATTTTTCCCAACCTGCGGAGCCCTGGCAGAACTAGACATTTAGTCAAGCACCAAACACAGGGATCAAGTAGCGACCGTGTACTGAGTTCTAGCTCCCCAAGTGCTATCCTGACTATTCCATTTTATTCCATTTCCTCTTTGTCTTTCCTCAGAGGAGGAGTGCATCATACTAATACCCAGATAATTGCAAATACAGCCAACTTCCAATTGATTATAAGTAGATTATGCAGCAGTTTATCTCTGGCAAATCTTGCTTTTCTCTCTTGGTTAACATCTCTGTTGCTTACTTAATTTCTTTATTGCTTTTATAGCCATTGCCATCTGCTACTGAAACGGGAGTTCAACAGGAGCTAGAAGAGTGAAACTTTTCAGATGAAAATAATTACCTGGAGGCCCTTGAGCCTGGGGAGTATAGTGACCTTGGAGGAAGAGTGGGCTCTGCTCAGATGGACCCTGGGAGGCACAGGGCCAGCTGGGCCTTGGCAGTGACCTAAGCATCTTCTACCTGGCTCATTGACGAGGAAGGACATCAAGCTTTTGGTCAGGTAAGAGACTTGTCAAATGTCACAGAGCCACTTAGAGGAAAAATTCTGATACAAGAATCCAGAATCTTTATCGTCTGTCATGATTCTTATCAGTCTGCAAGGTGAAATGCCCTATTTTTAGCATGGAATGTACAGAGTTGAGGTGTGTGCAGAGCTGAAAAGTGAGATAATTATTAGCTTTCCAGCTCCTCTAAAATTCTGTCTTCAGGGTGCAATTGCACGATGTTGTACACAATATTGTGAGTAACGAGGACATCAGATATCCCCACAAGACAAAGCAATCCGAACCACAGATTGTAGCAATACGTGCGGAAATTATTTCCTATTTATCTACTGTTTGGATTACCTGTGCGATGACTCTCCTGCATTTCTGTTGATGATGAGGAACCAGTGTTATTTCTGCCTTCGTGTAGGAGTCGGAATATGTGTCACATCTTCAGCATCTGGATGAGGTCCAGCCTGTATTTTTTTCCCCATCTGCTCCTGGTATTTTAAGTAAAAATGTTTGTATCTGTATCCCCCGAGCCCTGTTGTAAATTGTAAATCATGCCATTATATCTGGTAAAACCACAGTGTCAAGCAACAATTCACAAAGCCACAAAGATTCTCTGGAGTAATTTTCCTGTTCTCGTTGATCAATTTTTATATTTCCCCCCTGGTCATATGCACACATTAAATGGCACTAATTCAGTGAGAAAACTCATAAGGGATAATATTTCAAGTGGCACAAATGGCAGCCATGCCTTCACAAGGATCTATTTTATAATTGCCTGTACGTTCCACCTGAATCTGCTGCCCGCTGCTGTTTTAGTCCAGTGAAATGGACACAGAAATGGGGTGCGGAGACTTTTGGTTAAATTAGGTGGAAAACCAGGAATGTCTCAAGTTAAAGATGGCGCAGCTGCAATGAATTCTGTCTTCTGGAGAGCGTGTTTAATATCTGATGGGATGACAGGTTGGGGGAACAGGCAGATGCCAGGTGGGGGCTTATAGCTGGTCTGCCTCCCAGAATTCCATGGTGGGAATTTAGCCGGGGCATTGACTTCTTCTTTCAATTTTTTTTTTTTTATTTCTTCAAGTGGCATTGCTTTATAGTAACTTTTAAGTTCAAGAGTAACAAGTATCCAGAAAGGAGCACGATGAACAGTTATTCAGGATAATGATGTTTTCCAAGGTGAACACATCTGTGTAGCTGTCACGCACATCAAAAGGCAGAAATTTATCAGCCACACGGAACACCCCTACTTACCCTCTTTAGTCCTTGCGAACGAAGATCCATGCACAGTGACTTCCATCTCTGTGCAGTGAGTACCCTCCAGGGTCTTGTCGCTGCCACTCCACGAACATGATGTCTGTGAAATGCACCCATGTTAAAGAGCGTGACGGGCTGCTTCCACTGGCAGTGCTGTATTGTGCTCCTGCATCTGTGTGTGTGCATGCATGTGTATAGTCGCTACGTTTATCCAGTCAGCTGGCTTTTATGGATAGCAGTGTTGGGAGTATTCCTATGTCTATCTTTTGACATACGCAGCATGCATCGTGTGGGCGCACTCCCAGGATGAAAGTACTGACTTATCATGATTTCGTATTTGTAGGTCTAGTAAGGATTTCTAAGCAGTTTTTCCAAGTGGTTTTAGCAATTTACACTCCCACAAGTTGTGCGTGAGGATTTCAGTTGCTTGGTGGCCTCACTAACATTTATTACTGTCGGTTTCATTTAAAAATTTAAGCTACCTGTGGTTGTGTACTGTATACTATTGCAGTTTTAATTTTACTTTCCTGATGATTAATGATCATTTACTTATGTACTTATTGGTCATTTGAAAATTCTGTCTCTCTCTCTCTCTCTCTCTTTCTCTCTCTCTGCTACTGAATGCAGGTCCTTTGCGCAGAACTACACCTTCAGTGCTCTTTTTATTTTTTATTGTGAGACAGCATCTCACTAAGTTGTTGAAGCTGGCCTCAAGCTTGTGATCCTCCTGCCTTAGTCCCCCCAAGCCACTGGGATTACAGCTCTGCGTCACCACACCCCACTGAATAGTCTCTTTTGAGAAGCACTAGGACAAATCTGTTGTCCATTTTTTTTAAAGGGATTTTCTACTTTTCTTTTTTGATTAGTTGTTCTTTGTATTTCTGTGTAGAATTGTTGCCACATTTGTTAATCTTTACATAGTAAATATCTTTCTTCACCTTGGGACTTGACTGTTTACCCTCATAATGCTTCAATTTATGGTTATTTCCTTTATATTTATTGCTTCTAGTTTAGGAAATATTTACTCATATATATCTCTTACTTTTCTTACTTTATCTTTTAGAATAGCATAATTGGGTAGTGTACTTATTCTTTTGACAGTTTTCTTGAGGTGAAATTGACATATAATAAATGACACATTTTCAAATGTACAATTGGATGATTTGACATATGTACCCTTGCAAAACCATTTCCATAACCAGGATAATAAATACACATGCCAGCCCCCAAAGATTCCTCACATCTCTGTAATCTCTGCCTTTAAACTTTCCCTCTGTCTTTAGTTTCCATAGGGAAACATGTTTTGTGTCACCCCAGAAAATTTCTAGATTTGTAAAGATTCTATTTCTACAGTGATAGAATTTTCTAAAGAAAGAATTATATAGCATGTAATCTTTTTTCAGTTTTGCTTCTTTAGTAGAATTTTTTAGAGATTTGTCATGCTGTTAACGTATTGATATGTCATTTGTTTTCAAAGCTGAGTAATAGTCTTTTATACAGAATATTACAATTTGTTTATCCATCTTTCAATGAACATTTGGGCTTTGTTCAATTTTTATCAATCAAGCTTCTATGATCAGACATTAATTTTTATTACATCCATGACAAATTAGCATAAACTTTGGGGGCAGATATCTGTAGAAATTTGTATATATTATGTTTATGTATACCTGGCAGTGAGTAGGTTTGTTTACATATTGCCAGCACAAACATATAAAGCGTGTTTGTGCCACCATATTGTAACAGCTAAAATATCAATAGGCAATAGAAAATTTTCAGGTCCATGATAATTTTATGGGGTCTCACTGTATATTTTGTCTGGTATTGACTGAGGTGTTATATAGTGTGTAGGCCTCCATCCTTGGTAACTATTTCTGTAGTTCTCCCATTATTTGTAACAATCCTATTTCCATCGGGTATCATTTCCTTTCTGCTCGATGGACTTCTATTCATCATTTTTATAGTACAGATTTCCTGGTGGTGAATTGTGTCAGCATTTATATGTTTGAAATATCTTCATTTCACTTCAGTTTTGAGAGATATTTTCATGGGTTCAGAATTCTAGACTAACAGCCATCCCCACCCTTAAGTACTTTAAAGAAGATGTTCCATTGTTTTTTCATTTGCATTGTTTCTAATGAGAAATCTGCTGCCATACTTTTTTTGCTACATAATTGCTCTAATTCTTCTGATCACTTTAACAATATTGTCTATGTCACTGGTTTGGTACAATTAGATCATGATGTGTATTGATGCATTTTTCTCTATGTTGCATTTTGTGAGGCTTGTAGAACTTTTCTGAATCTGTGAGTTTATGATTTTCACTATATTTGGAATTTTTCAGCCATTATTTCTTAAACACTTTCACTCTTTTCTTCTCTTCCTCTTTAGTTTAGTAATTCCAACTGTTGAAGTTGTTTAAACTTAGTCCCCAAATTATTGATGCTTTCTTTATTTTTAAAAATTCATTTTTGTGTGTTTCATTTGGATAATATTTATTGTTATGTGTTCAGGTTCATTGATCTTTTTTCCTTATATGTTATTCTGCTTTTAATTTCATTTGGTATATTTTTCTGTCCAAAATATTATAATTTTCTCTTTAAAAATTTATTTTTTATATATCTTCCAGTCCTATACTTAACTTTCATACATATGAGATATAATAATAATGACCATTTTAATATCCTTGTCTGCTATTTCTAACATCAGCAACTGTGGATCTGTTTTGAATAATTTTCACTTTCAGTACCAGTGGTTTTACCCTACTGCTTGCACATCTGGTGATTTTTAATTTTATGTGGAATATAGACTTTACCTCACTGGGTGGTAGTTTGATAATTTTTGGTCTTAATTTTTTTGGTCAGAAACAAAAGTATTATTAAATTGAAGTTAATATTTGCTCACAAATGAGACAAGACCCTATAAATGTCTTGCTTCAGTAGTCCCCTACAGTCTGGCACCAGAGACTGGTTTTGTGAAAGATGATTTTTCCATGGATATATGTATGTAGGGAATGGTTTGAGGATAATTCAAAAGACTGCACAACCTGGATACCTCAATTGCATAGTTTGCAGTAGGGTTTGAGTCCCTGAGAGAATCTAACGCTGCTGCTGATCTGAACTGGAGCTGGGCTTAGGCGGTGATGTGAGCAGTGGGGAGTGGCTGTAAATAGAGATGAAGCTTTGCTTGCTTCCTACTCACCTCCTATTGTATGGCCCATTTCCTGTGTGGACTGGTACTGGCCTGTGGTCAGGGCTGGGGACCTGTGCTGTACCTGATACCCCATGAGGGTATCAGGTATCCTGAGGTTTTCCAGTTTGGCTGGTGGGAATGGGTACCAGTCCTATCTTTATAGGAATGTAGATACTGTTCTTCATACTTCTTTCTTCTGACTCTTTCTGTCCTCATATGTGTGCAGGTAAGTTCTTTGTTAAATACCTAATGGGAACTTCTGCAGATCCACAGCGTTCTCCATATACAGTTATCCCCGCCCCCACCCCATCTCCTACCACCCACCTCTAGTTCTTTTCCCCACAACTCCAGCAGTTTTCTTGGAGTCTTAATTCCATGTCCTCCACTCACAGAGCCCTCAGGATCTGCCTGAGTTACCTTTCCCTGCACTGCATCCTGGAAAATCTCTCACCTGCTATGCTGAGGCAACAACAAGGCCCACCTTGTTTTCTTCCCATGTTTCAAGGGTCAGCATTTTCTGTGGCTCGATAGCCTGTGTGTAGAAAAATATCACTTCATATTTTTGTCTTTTTTGGATTATTTTCAGGTGGGAGGGTAAATCTGGCTTCCCAGTCCATCTTGGCTGACAGCAACAGTTTTAGTGGTAATTTAAATTTGAGTTATTTCATATGAAATGAAATAAAATAAAGTAAAATTAAATTGAATTAAGAATTCTGGCCCCCAGTAACACTGATTATATTTTAAGTGTTCAATAGCCATATGTGGTTAGTGTCTATATTGTTTGGATGTGTAGATATTTTTTTTTATTTAAAGAGAAGAAAGAAAAAAAACAAAACAGAATAAAGGGTAGCAACAATACAGAATTCCAAGGGAAAAAGGAAAAGAACAACAACAAAAAACCCTAAGAGATTATTACTTGACAAATTACATACTGACTTCTTGGAAATAGTTGTTCAAATTACAAAGTTAAAGCACGTAAAGTAGACATTCAAACAGTGAGTATGTTAACAGTTCTGTTCCACGATCTGACAGAAAAAACAGCAATATGGTCATCCATCTTACCCACTGAAATATACATTCAATTATATCGAAAGGGTAAAATTAAACACAACAAAACAGAACAAAGTGGGTCACAAGAAAGCAATGTAAGGGACATAAATTCCAAAACTAGACAATTGGAGATATTCACTCTCTATCGTATTGACTCTTGTTTTCTTCCAAATAGTTGTCCATATTGTCACATACAGGGAATTCACATGAAACAACATAGTATGGAATTGATCTGAGCAGGATGAGGAGGGCGTTTCAGGTCTTCAAGACCAGACAATAAGGAAGCTGAGAATGTCTGTCATAGTGTCTCTCATTCTCCTAAAAACAGCTGTCCATACCTTCAGGTGTGTTGAACTTAAATAAAACAAAACAAGCTAAAATCACTTTGAACAAAGAATGATAATTTTGCTGGATTACACATCATGACATTATGGAATCAGCACTGGGTACTGTAGTGTCTCTTTATCTTCAAAGTAGTTGTTCATTTCAACATGTGTTATATAGTTGGTTCTTGTAAACTGTTTATAAGCTCTACACATGCATGAGTCTCTAAATGTATATATATCCTTTCTGTATTATAGGTAAAAACAAAACAAAGCAAGATAAAACAAAACAATTCCTAGAAAAGCATGAAGCAAAAAAGTCATATATAACCACAATACAAGGTGATCTACAATGGTTACCATGATGTCTCAGCAGTATATAACAACATTAATAAACACAAAGCATTGGAGACATTATAAGACTTCAAAAGCAAGTAATAATCAAAGCAGAGTGGGTATCTTAATGAATCTTGTCATCTTCAGTGTAGTTGCCTATACTCTTAGACTTGATGCTATCAATCATAATAGATTTACATAAAATCAGTCAATATAAAGTAGCAATCTAACAACCCAGATTCAAATAAGATCAGTCCTAATAAGATAGTATAAGTTATAGAGGGCTTCAGATTAAGTTGATAGGAAATTAGGGATGATTACCGTAATATGTCCTCTTATTTTTGGGATAGCTGACCATGTCCTCAAGTCTAACGTAAGTAGACAAACTGGAACAGCATGTAATCTGTCCAAGCAGAGTGATGAGAATAATGTAAATTTTAAATCTTGTTACCCAATTAACAATATCCTCTGCCTTCCTTTTTTAGACAATTCCTCCCCTTTCACTCCCATGGGGTGCACTGCTTGTTTGGGGTCCCACTGCCTCCCTATATAGAGCATCTCAATGGACCCTATCTCCTCATCTACTCTGCCTGTGTTTCTCTCTGTTAATATTTCAAGGCCATCTATACTAGAGATTACAGCCAATCTTCTCTGCCTTATTTCTGCTATTCTGTTTTTCTGCCATTGGTTGTCCATTTTTCTGTTCCACTCCACTGTCTGCCCCATTCACTGAGGCCTCTCTGCCATTGTTCCTGAAATGCTCGTATTCTTGTTTTCTCTCTCTAAAATGTCCTTCAGTAGTTTTTGTAGGGTTGTATTGGTGGTCACAAATTCTCCCAGTTCCTCTTTGTCATGGAAGCATCTTGTTTCTCCATTAATTTCTAGAGAGAGTTTTGCAGGATACATCAATCTGGGCTGGAGGTTGTTTTCCTTCAGGGCTTGAATTACTTCACTCCAAGCTCTTCTTGACCTGATGGTCTGTGTCGAGAAGTCTGCCGTGATTTTGATGGGCTTTCCTTTATAGGTGATCTGTTTCTTTTCTCTGATGGCTTTTAATATTCTGTTCTTATATTGAATTTCTGGGATCTTGATTATTATGTGTCTGGGTGTAGCTCTGTTTGGGTTGTAGGTGGCTGGAGTTTTGTATGCTTCATACATCTGCATGTCATTTCCTTTTTCTGTGCCTGGGAAATTTTCCTTAATGATTTCTGTGAATAGCCTTTGCAGTTCCTCTGTTTTGCCTCCTGCTTCTTCATTCACATGCTTTATTCTTAAGTTATAGATCCTCTTGTCGTCCTCTAGCCTTCCAATTGTTACTGCCTGCTCCCTTGTTATTTTTAAGAGATTTTCCCTTTCATGATCACACATTGCAAGCCTGTGTTCAATTTTTGATAGTCTATCTTTGGCTTCTTTCAAGCAGTTTTGCTAGTTTTCTATGGAGTCTTTAGTTTCCTGATAATCTCTTTGAATTTGCTTCATGAATTCTAGGTTTTTCTTGTTTTCTTCATTAAATGTTTCTCCCCTTTTGTGTTCCTCCATTCTTCTGTCTGTGTCTTCTTGAGAGTTGCCCAGCCTTTCTTTTATTAATCTACTTATCTCTTGTTTAATTTGAATTAATATTTCAGTTTTGATCCCACTTATGAGGTCCTGAAGATATCTCTTTATGTCTGCTACCGCTGTGTTTGATGTTGCATGTTTGCTGCCCTCAATCTCTTTTGTATTTACCTCTCCTGGATCAGTGTTCTCAGGGTTGGGGGCTGGGTTTTTTTTCTTATTTCTCCCTCTTGTCATGTGTTTGGTTCCTTCCATACAAGTGTACAATGTAATTCCCAGGCCCTTTGCTTGTTGGTTAAGGCTCCTCTGGAGCATGCAGGCTAGGGGCTTCTGCCCTCTGCCGGCTGCTATCAGAGAGTGAAGTTCAAGCAAGCAGAGTGCGCTCGCTCCTCTCCTCCAGACCAGTCAACCTTTGCAGGCCTTCACCGTGTCAGTGTGCAGCTGTGCTCAGGGAATTAGTTTGTAGCAACCCACTGGGTCCCGGCCAGGGGCACAGCCCAATCCAAGCAGATTCCACCAATCCGCTTGGTGAGGGGAGCAACCAACTGAAGCCATTTCCTTATGGAGTTAGGGCTGTCCTGCCCAAATCCAACATGTCTTCCAGTCGGTTTTCCCTTTCCTGTGGGAGGGTCTTATTCCCATCACTCACCACGTGTTGATGCCAGTCCCTGAGAACTGCTGGGCTCCCAGACCTCCGACTTCAGTGCGGCTGTGGTGCAAATTCAGAGTGCCTCTGGATGGGTCGTGTGCAGGGCCGGGTCCAGGTGAGCTGCACACAGGGATGTTCAGCTCCACGCTCCAGCTGCTTAAGCCAGTTGCATCGGTGCAGTTTGGTCGATCAGGTCGCCCTCGGGCAGGAATTCAGGCAGCTCGAGGAGGGCGCTGTGCTTGCTGATCTTAGCTTCACTAATGGTAGCCCTGGGACCTCATATTTGAGTGGTTTTTTAAACGTTAGTTTCTTTCTGGGTTGAGAGAGTCCATCTCTCTCTGTTTGGGTCTCTCCAGAGTGTTAAATTCTGGCATTTAAGCTATCTCTCTCAGAGAGGATCTCTCTCCTGCTACCTACAGGTCCGAAATCTATCCACAACACTGAAAACCTGGAAAATCCAGATGTGGGTCTGGATCCCACAGCAATGTCCTGCATGAGTCCAGCTGAAGACCTAGAGCCCATGACAGTGCCTCCCATGACTCCAACTAGAGGCCTAGAGCTTACGACAATGATTCATGCAAGTTTGTTTTACAGATCTGCACTGGGAAGGCCCAAAGGTCAGCAGTGGAAGCTGGAATGTCTGTGCCAGTAGAGTGAAGGATCTGTGCCAGCAGGCTGAGGGTTTTACACTGGAGCCAAGAAGCAATGCTCAAAGTAAGGGTCAGGATTCCCCTGAAAAGTACCATAGCCATCCTCAGTGACAATAAGGTCCTGAGCTCCTCTGACAATGAGAATGATGGCTGAATTCGTATCAGGGAAGCTAGACATGACAAGCTTCTCCAGGAGAACCAACAGCTCCAAATAACAACACTAAGGAGAATCCACAATGCCATACTTTTCCTCTCCATGTCTCTTTTTACGCTGACAATTTACCTCACATGGGCCATCTACACTCATCATGGTGCCAATTTAATTCACCTAGTGTTAAATGGACCACCAGTTTTTAATTCATAGCAAATAACTTTCAG
The DNA here is from genome assembly GCA_004027295.1 of Dolichotis patagonum. Lineage (NCBI taxonomy): Eukaryota > Metazoa > Chordata > Mammalia > Rodentia > Caviidae > Dolichotis > Dolichotis patagonum. The sequence goes on along the minus strand of PVJX010000295.1, from coordinate 52,794 downwards.
TAAATTTATTCTTAGGTACCTGAAATTTTAGTTATTTTTATAAGTAGGATAATTTTAAAATTTTATTTTCTATTCTTTTGTTTCTAATATATAAAAATGCACCTTGCTTTTTATTTTGTCCTTTAATAAATGACCTTGATGTGCTTATTATTTTGGATATTTTGTCTGTAGAATATTTTAGAAATTATCATAAAACCAATTGCATATCTACTGGTATATGTAGCATTTTTAATATCTTTTTCTTACCTTATTCCATTGGCTAAGCACCTCCAGCAGTGTATTGTTGAGCAGCAATGGTGATCACAGGCATCTTTATCTTGTTCCTGATGGCAGAGTTTTAATATTTCATCATTAAGTGTGGTATACATTATTACAGTTTTTGTTTAGAGATTACCTATGCTAAATTAAAGGAGTTCCTTTTTTTGATTTCTGATTTCCTAAGACATTTTAAAACATTATGAATAAATGTTGGATATTAGCAAATGTTTTTATTGCATTGATGGAGATTATGTTTTTTTCTTCGTTTTTTGTGAGTATATTGATGTTTCAATTTTAAAGCAGTATTTTATTCTTAGAATAGAGTGACTTGGTTGTTATGTAATTTTCTTCTTATATATCACTGGACTCTATCTGCTTATGTTTTAGTTAGACTTTTGAGTTTATGTTAATTAGAGACATCACTATCACCTATTAAATGATTGTAGTTCATATACAAGTTTCTGAAGCCCCTGATATCCACATGCTGCCTCCGGGGCTGTACAGTACACAAACCCCACAACCAATCACAGTGTTCCTGTATATTAGAGCAATTCCTCCTTGGCCTGATTTGGATTTCTGTTACTTTTGGCCAAGATTCCTAATTGACAGAGTTGTCACACAGTGACATAGCATTTGGGATATAGGAGACACTGATAAATTTGTAGAATACATATATGCTTGGAAACATGAATAAACAAATTGGCTAGGCTTCACCTATATATCTCTAAGACAGTAACTTCTGGGGTCCTCATCAGATTCCTGGGTCCTAGGTGCTCGAAGGACTCCTGGGCATTGGGGTCTACAATATAGGAGCAGTGGACACTTCTGCCTGTCTCCATTCCCTTCTCGCAGATCTCTATCCCTAGCTCCTGACAGTCACATAGAGCACGTGAGACTTTGTACATTTGAGTTTTTGAATGGTGAACCTTGCTAAGTGTTCAAGTGGTTTGCTGGTGCCTGGTGGAGCAGCCCTAGGAGACTGATATTGGAACTTATTCTGGGGCAAAATAAGCCCTTTCCCTCACAACCTAGTGCAGCCAGGCCTGTGACATGTCGCAAGCCTGCATCAGTGTGGCCTGGCTGCTCTGACAGCCTGCCATCCAGCAGGGTTGGGGCTCAACTCCTTTCTCAGTCACCTCACCTGGGAACCCTTTTTCTCTGTGGTGGTCTTTGTGGACATTTGTGACAAACACTGCTCAACTGCTCAAACTGCAGAAGGATGTCATCTTGCAGTGCTGGAGTCTAGAAGACTGAGACCTTGGGGTTGTGAGGGAGATTCTGGCTTAGCCTGCCTCCTTGCTCCTAGGGGTTCACTCCTGGTCTTTACTGTCCCTTTGTTTGTGGCAGGGTGACATCTGTCTTTACAGGGTGCTCTCCCAGTGTGCCAGTGTGTGTCTCCCTTTCTCCTTTTTGAAAGACACCAACCTTACCCATATTACTTGATTACTTCTGCAAAGAGCCTGTTTCCGCAGATTGTTCAAACTTCACAGGTACTGGGGTGGGGTTCCCAAAGCTTTTGTGGGAACACAATTCAACTCAAAACTCCTTTGGGGTGTTTGTCTGTGATGTGGGTGCAGTGAGTCCAGTTAGCTGGCTTTGATACCACCATCCTCTTGTGTAATCAAAATCCCTGTGAGAGCTGCAGTCTAAGGTGCAAAAGCTTTAGTAAGAGTGTTTTGTTTCTGAATATAAATTGGTAAACAGTGTGAGGTTTCGTCTCAAATGATGTGGTAGATTGGAGGGCTGACACATGTATCTATTTTTTAAGGAGCTGCATTGAGAATTAATTCAGTTACTAAAACTGATTCAGGAGCATAATTTGTTTGTTCTTGTGCTTGTAATCTGAAGCAGTTGTATAGCAAAATGAATTTCCCCATATGAACTAATGGAATTGTAGATGATTGATTCCACAATCCCTTAATATTCATATAAAATGATTATAATATTATAATATAATACAAAGTAGTAGAGGAAATGCAAAATATAAAGGAAATAAATTAACCTGGACTTACCTTTGCAACTTTGTGGCTAGCGTGAGGGAGATGAGAGAGGAGGGTTACTGTGTAGGAAGACTTTCACTATCACTAAAGGAATCCCTTCTGTCTATTGGCTCAATGGAATCTATTATTTTCATGCAACTTTAGCAAGGAGCTTATCCAGTGACACTTGTTCTTTCCTCCTTTTGAGGAATCTGTGAAAATGTGATGTTGCATTGTCATTAAACAGAGTCACTGCTCACACTGCTATGCTTTTCTACAAAATTTTGCACTCTTACCTACATTTTCTGTATGTTCCTAATCTCATTTGAAGTGAGAGATTCCTCTGCCTTTTTCTCCTCTTCTTCTGTACATGAGATTTCCTCTGTAGCCTCTTGCTTTTGGGAGATGGTCACCTACAATCCTGGGGTATGGAAGAGAGAAAGATGGACAGAGAAAGAGAGAGAGAGAGAGAGAGAGAGAGAGAGAGAATATGCAAGTGTGGGGGAGAGAGGCAGAGACAGACAGAGACATACAGAGATGGAGACAGAGTAGAATCACAGGCTCAGTTGTGATCAGGTGATGTTTGTCATCATGCACTACTCATGCAAGACATCTCTTGTTTATCGATGTTTAGAAATGTGAAAGTGGTAGAAATGTTCACTAGTTACTTGTAATCCAGGGTTTGACTGTACTATATAATTCACCCACTTGAAATGTACCACTTACTGACCTGTAGTTCATTCCCTGAGTTATGCGCCTGTCACCATAATCAATTTTAAAACATTTTCATTACCTCAAAAGGAGTGTCATGCCACTTAGCCACCCCTAACTCCAGCTTGCACTCCCCTTTCTTCCAGCCCTGGGAAGCCACTAATCTATATTCTAAATCTACGTATTTGCCCCTTAGGATAATGCATAATCATACAATATGTGGGATTGTATGTCTGGCTTCTTAAACTCCTGCGTGATCAGCATTACAGGATCAATCAAAGCCCCATTCTCCTTATGGCTGGATGATATTACCTTACACGGACAGGCCACGCTGCAGTCATCTATTTGCCAGTTGGTGAATGCTGGGGCTGATTCCACTGTTTAGGCTACTGTGGGTCATGCCTCTGTGAACCTTCACGTGTCAGAGTGTGTGTGTAAACACGCACTTTCATTTCTCTTGGGGTTTAGTTGCCGGGTGATAGGGTAACTTTATTTTTTAACATTTTGAGGAACTGCCAAACTTTCCCAAGGAAGTGGTGATTTTACATCGGCAGCACACGAGAGGTCCCACTTCTTGTGTCTCTGCAGACACTCGGTCTTGTCTGGCTTTACACTGATAAAGATTCCAGGGAAGGTGAGTTCTATACTCCTCTACTTCAGCTAGCTTTAGGGGTGTGGTAGTCAGGTGAGCATGTTCTTCTGGGTAGGAACAGTGAAGTGGAAATATGCCCTGGGCCCCCCACTTTCAGCTGTGTCCAGACAGGCTCCGGGCAGGGTGAGGTGTGGTAGGCGCCTGGAAATTCCTGCTGCCATGCAAATTACTTCTGTGACGATGCAGCTGACACTGCCAGGAGGGTCTCATCTGGAGCTCTTCTGCGTGGCAACATTTTTCTAGTGTGTCTGTGTCTTTCTTACCTTGAGTGTTTGCTAGTGTTCTATACGTGATGGAGGGGAAGTAGCTTCCTGACTCAGCCTTAAATATGTGTTGCTCACCACTTGATAATCACAAGCGTCAGAATGAGACACATTCTTCCATGTGTGGGGTCTCTAAAAACTTATATGAGCTTCCAGATCCTTCAGCTATTGGCTCTGAAGAGTTTTGGTCTTAATCTCTTTGTGCCCCATTTCCCGGCCCATCAAATGAGACTGATAAAGCCTTAATTTGTGGGTTACTAGGCGAGCTGCTCACAGAGACATAAGGTAAGTGGTCTGTGTGATCTCTTACATGACTTGTAGGAACATTCTCCAAAGCAGCGCAGGACCAGGCCCTGACTCCTGGTGCTGTGCCTCTGACGCCAGCGGGTTTCACTGATGGCCCTCCGCATGGTTCTGAGCACAGGCTCCGGCCAGCCTCCGCCGGCCCGAGTGCTCCTGCTGCAGGGGTCTCATGTTCCCAGAGCCCCCTGGTTGGTCGGGTCTGCTGCTTCCTGCTGGTCTGCGTCCCACAATGGGCGGGTCCTGGGGACCTCACAGATGCTTCCTGGGATGGTCAGCCACGCTCTGCACATGGCCAGAGCCAACCACATTGTCACGCAGAGACTGCAGTTTTCACCCGCAGACGGGGGTCTGCGTTTCATGGAGCACTTGGACTTGATGTCCCTCAGTGACACAGGGAAAATGAAGTGAGAAATATATTTGAGGACGATACTCTGGTCATCTTGAAGGGGTCTTTAACTTGTCTGTGAAAATGTCATCAACCACATCAAGGAAGAAGGGACCGCACCTTTGACAGTAGTCTTTTTGCCTTTGCCACCCTCCTGGCCCGGCAGTGAGGAAGACAGGCATTTCCTTGCCTTCTTTGGTTGGGGGCAGCTAAGAGATTCCAGGGGACACCTAGTGCCATGTTTTCTTTTTGTCACTTCTCTGAAAACATTAATGAGAACAATGCCCACACTGTTAGCGTCATTACCTGATGTATCTTTAGTGCCTAGCACAGTGCCTGGTACTTAATTATGTGCCAAATGAATGAGTGAATGAGTGAATGAGTGAATGAGTGCCATGTTTAGAGTGACTCAGTTGTGTGTGGTGGTCCTAGAGCTATGTATAAAGGATCTTCCTAGCTGAGGACACTGAAGCTTTGGGGAAAAAGTGACTCTGCTTAGTTGAAAGAAATGTGACTCTCTTTTGGCTTCATAGATGAAGGGCGATCAAAATATACGGTGAATGTTGAAATGAAAACTATTACCATAAGACCCATTGCCATGGACCTCCCTCCCGATGTCCCCCCCGAATACATTGGCCGCCCTGTTCTCGCTCTGAAGCAGTTCTGGTTTTCTTCAGTGAGTGCCTTACCCAGCAGGTATCCCCAAAATTGATGGCGAACACTGCCGCCAGGTGCCATGCAATGGGAAGGCAGGCTCATGAAGACATGGCACTGTGTCCTCATCTGCCTTACCCGCTGGATCTGGGACTAGGTGACCTCGGTCTCTTCCCCAGCATCAAAATGACCATGGAAAGTAAGATTTTGAATTGATTCAGGACACTGGAGTAATGCAACTAAAGACACCCAGAAAAGAGGAAACTGATGGAAGAAACAGGGAAGATGCCATGTCTGCCCTTGGGACACCTGTGGTCCATGGGGCCCAGGACAGGCATTGTCCCCTTGCCTCTGCAAACTTGTCCACACATTAGAAGCCTGAGAACTCAGCAACCCCCAAATCTGATCACCCCACCTTGATCGCGCTCTCGCCGGCAGAGCAGCCTCAGGTTACTGATCTTTTTGGTGGCCAGGAGAGGCAGCCCAGGGAGCGATGCCAGTGAAGTGCAGGCCGCCTGGGCAGGGCAGGGGCAGGGGGCTCAGAGTGTCCCTGAGCACAGGCAGGGCCCGGCTGGCTGCACGTTGGAGGAGCAGCCAGGAGGCAGGAGGGACAGGCCAGCCTGTGCTTCCCTGGGAAAACAAAGGCCAGGGAAGCTGGAACCGAAGTTTCCTGAAGCCACACCCTCAGCATTGTGGCTCGCACTTTCTGGAAGGCCACAGAGGCAGCGTCTGCAGCGGGCTGACTGCAAAGCCGGAGTCTGGCTCCAGCTTCCTGATCGCTTTCTCCATTCACGGCGCACAAAGCCGCCTGGGCCCGTCCTAATGGGAGGTGTTATCTGCATCTTGCAGACCGAGAGGCCCCTGCACCAGGCCCCATGTTCCCTCCCACCCTTGGCGGGCACAGGGTGAGACAGCCATGCCACGAACACCGGCCAGGCCTCCTGCTTCCAAACCTGAGCTTTATCTCCCAGCCCGTCCTGCCTCTTGGAGTCTCCTGGAGAGGCTTGTGCTGCTGGAACGAGCCGCGGTCCAGAGCTCAGAGCCCGCTCAAGGGCATGCTGTGCTCCACACTGGTCCTGGTCGCCGCTGCTCCTTCCATCTTGCCTCTGGGTCTCCTTGGCTGCCACCAAACCTGCAAGTAGTGGCTGCCACTCTTCTGTGCATCCGGGAAGGCCTGACTTGCAGCCTAGTTTCTCTTTCCGTCCTAGTTGATTTTCCTCCTCGAGTTATTAAATAAAAGTAGATGGACCCTGGACACACAGATGTGGTGATTTTCTCTACACTGACATGCTTCAAAGATACTACTCACCATTCCTCCAGTCTCCTAATCCACCCTTGTGGCATCCTTTGGTGTATGCTTTCGGCTGACTTTATACTATGTGTCAGGCTTTATGCTTGCCGGGAGGAATAGAGTCCCGCCCTTAAAATGAGCTGCCATAGAAAATGACAGTGAATGCTCAAATTAAAAAAAAATCACACTAAAAGACATTTTGCCATTAATCACCTTCAAAATATTCCCCTTCCCTCCGGACATGCTTGTCCTATCATTCTTGCCGCTTTCTGAAGCAGTTCTGGAAATCCACTTTCAGGAATGTCTTTAGTTGTTCTGTTGTAGCTGTTGCCACGCTCAAACTGATTAAAAAAGTTTACCTCTTGTCGTCATTCTGATGCTGGGGAAGAGCCAGAAGTCACATGGTACCAGATGTGATGAGCAAGGCGGATGAGGACACACCTGGATATTTTTATGCACCCGACTTTCTGTTGAATGGGAATTGGCAGCAGCAATCACCATGTTTTTGATCATGCCTCATAAAGACACTCATGCAAGAAGACTTTAGAACTGCTCAGAAGACGGGGAGGGTGATGGGATAGGCACGTGATCACACCATGTAGAGAGTGGAGGGAACAGAAAGGCCACGTGTTTCCTAGAACCCACAAATCCAGAGGGCAGTCAAGGGTCAGAATGTGGGCCAAGTTCTTGTTCCACGTTTCAAGCCACCAGATAAAGCACTGGGTGCTAGACCCATTGGAGCCTCTCCCTAGCACAGATGCAGGCGCTGGACTTGCGCCCCGTCATCCCTGTCCTCTGTGTGTCTGCCAGTCCCACGCCACGTGTGAGTCCTCCTTGCAGAGAGGATGTGGACAGGCCACGTTTTAAGAGCCATGCAGCCACAGGTGCCCCGTGCCCACCATGTGGGTGGCACAGACTTGGACGGACCCTTGTCCCAGTCTAGCACTGAGTAGCTGCACACTGATCATCGGGGAGGGCCTGGGGTGGGCAGTGTGTGTCAAGGGCCTTGTCTACCTGTGCCCGGTGCTCTCGCAGAGGAGAACGCACACTCAAAGGACGCATTTAGAGAGTGGTGCGACAATCAGCAGAGTAATTTTACATCCTCTGTGCCTAATAATGCAAGCCTGGGGCCTGTGTTCTGTCTCCTTTTAATTTTTGGATGAATTCATTTGTAGTGTAAGTAAGATGTCTAAAACCTTTCCACCTGCAATGGAGTGGAAGGAAATAAAACCCCGTCTTCCAGCAGCAAGAATTTGCGAAGCTCTGCTCTTGGTCCATGAGTGAGGCAGAGTCCTGAGCAGTGGGTGCTGGGGTTTGTCATTTTAGTGACCTCTCAGAAAGTATCAGGCTTGCCGTGTTCGAACCTTCCAGAACTAGGCCAAAACACCAAGGAGGATGGAATTTGTTTTATTTTTATATTTTATTGTATTGTAGTCCCTTAACTTTCTGTGTCCAGAGACAGAGCCACAGGCCTGATGGCTCTTCCTAACAAGGGCATCTCTCCTGACTTCAAAGATGCTGTCCCAGTGCCAGTGGGGAGCCCTGTGACATCCATGCGGGCCTGAGCCTGGGTCCCACATGGTCCTGCTTCTTCTTGAGACCCTTTGTGAATCCTCTAGGATCCTAGATTTTCAAGGTTTCCTCTGATCCTTCACAGAGAATAAGACTTTTCAATCTCCATCTCTTGGAGCTGACAGGCAATCTGTTTAAAAAAAAAAAAAGGAAAAAATCTCTAGAGCCAAAGGAACTCTATTTTTTCTTGTCCTTGCTCAAAGCTTTTATAGAACATCTTGAGCTTTCAAAGGCAGTGCGTGTATTGATTTTTTGTCCCTGACCCCCAGGGTTCATTGCTGCTGTGATTTGGGCTAAAGCTCCCTATAGAAATCCCAGTGGCCTCAACTCGGGAAGTCTTGGTGATTGGACGAGACTGGAAGCAGTTTCCTTATATAAATCATCACAGATGTCCTTTGTAATTTGTCATCTTCTCTCTCCGAGAAGCTTTCCTCCCAGGATCTTTCCTGTGTGGTTTGGAACTTTTAAATCAACCTTCAGGCCAGAATTTCTGCAAGCAAACAGAGGCCTTTACCTCTGTCCTCCTCCGTAGTTCCTGTGGGGCTGTGTCGGGTTCTGTCACCAACCGCAGCAGCCCAAAGCCCACTTCCAGACAGACTTCATGTTTTCCTACAGTGTCTCAACACACCACCATGTTAATCTGGGCTGCCGCAAAAGTGTGCCACGGACCAGAGCTACAAACATGTATTTTCTCATGGTGTGAGAGGCTGGAAATCCAAGGTCTGGGTGTTGGCAGGTTTGGTTTTACCCTAGGCCTCTCTCCTTGGCTGGTAGATGACAGTCTGCATCCTTGAATGCCCTGTTTCTGCCACACATGTGAATGTGCCCAGACTTTTACCTCCTCATCCTACTGGATTAGCATCCCACCTGTAGGAACTCATTTACCGCAAACCTCTTTAAAGGCTCTGTCTCCAAATGCACATGTGGAAGGTTAGGATTTCAACCTGTATGTTGTGAGAGTTATGATTCAGCTCACAGCAATCCTTAAATTGGCTTCTGCTTGTTGCCACCTAGGCCTTGGGATTCTAGGGGCTGCTCCCTGACCTGCCCCTGTGATCAACCTTTGCCTCCCAGCTCATTCTGTCCTTTCAAGGTGAATTGATCCTGTTGGTGGTGTTCTGGAGCATGTTTTGTGGGTTGTGGTGAATTTTGTTAGAAACTGCTTTCCTTTCTTTACTCTTCAGAAGTGATTCCGCAATTACGTAAAGTCTGATTTTTGTGCATGTGGCATTTCTCTGCTCCTGTCTTGGAGACGTGCCTACCCCTCTGTTACCCCAATCTTGTGGGAAAAGAACTAGATGCTTTGATCTTTGCAGTTACTTAATCTCTCTATTACTCTGCTTTCTTTTTTGCAAAATGGAGCTGATGGTCATACCTGCCTTGTGGGGTATCTGTCAGGATTAAGTGAGAAACTACTTAAAGGAGGTCCAGTACCTGGCCTGTAGAAGGAACTCAGTGGATGTTCATTATTATCATGGTCAACCTTTTTTCCCAACAACCAACCACACTCTGATAACTTATGATTTTCTATTAGGTTTTCTCAAAACTAACAGGTTAAATAAAACATGATAGCAATAGCTGAATTTGTAGACACTTTTTTGGGGGAATGACAATAATAAACTTTCTGATTCTCCCCAGAATTAGCACACATTCTCAGCTTTATCTAACTCAGGGTGGGTCTTTGAAATAATCCAAGTCGGGTGCTACACTCTCAACTTTTCTGATGAATTCCACCTTTCCTTGTGCCGGTCCTCGGTGTGGATGAGTCTTCCCATCCTTATCTAAATCTCAGTCATCCCAAGAGACCAACCCAAGTACAACCTGCCTTACACTCTGCCATGGAGTTTGACCCTTAACAGTTGTCTCCTGCAGTCAAGTATTAAGTTTTATATTGTGGAATTCAGGACCCTTACCACTGAGCTCATAGCAGAAATGCTTATTTGTTTTTAATTAACTGGCTGTTGGTCACCACCAGTTAGGGAAGTTTATTGGAGAAAATACTCACTTAGCCCATATTCTAAAGAGTAGTTCTGACTCTCCTCTTGGGGTGAGTGAGAGTCCCCCAAATTCAGAACCATTAGGGGAGAAGTGGACAAAGTATATTTTGAATTTCTCACTAATTCAGCATCAGAGCTAAATATAGTGTTATTTAAAGTTATGAAATCGGCCCATTTTAGAGTCATTTTAAGTAAATCCATACATTGAAGCTTCAGTATTTTATGTGGGTCACCTGGATTCTCTGTGAATGCAAGAAAAGGCTCCAAATGGGGTTTAAGTAAAGATTCCTATGGGGTTTTAGTTCCTCCATGTCCTCAAACTCCACTCCTTCCAGGCAAAGATGCCACAGCACAGGTCTGTCCTCCCCCTTGCTTCTACTCCCAGCTGGGGTGCTTGGTTTCCTCCTGAGACAGTGGGGTCGCTATCTGGGTTTGGATTGTGCACCTGGTCCCCGAGTTAGTCTGCTGACTTTAACATTTTTTAAAGCCTGCTTTACTATGTTGGGTATTCTTGGCGCTCACACCCCCAATTTCCATGAGCTTCCGCTTCCTGTAGATGATATGGAACCTGTTTTGTGATGTACAAGGTTTGAATGAAAAATACAGTGTGCATTGAAACAAAAAAACCCACCCATTTTGTTATGATAACACCACCAAGAATCTCTGTCAACACTCCCACCCCACCCTAGGCTTTGAATATACTTTTCCCACCCTTCTTGCCACTTTCTGAAGCAGTTCTGGAAGTCTTATTTCATGAGTGTCTTTAGTTGTGCTGTCATGGCTGGCACCATATCCTGAATTGATTGAAAATATTTCCCTTTCACGATGATTTTGGCTTTGGAGACCAGCCAGAAGTTTCACAGTGCCAGAGCCGGTCAATAAGGTGAATGAAGACACGTGGTGATAATTTTATGAGTCTCCTTTCCAGCAGCAGCACTGACCGTGTTCCTGATCATTACTGTAAAGGCGCTCAATGAAAGATTTCCAGAACTGCTTCTGACAGTGGCCAGAAGGACGGGACAAGTGTGTTTGAAATGAGGGAGATGATTCCCAGGGGGGTTGATGGTACTGTGTCTTTTACTGCAATACAATTTTTTAACACTCCCCATATTTTTTGGATCACCCCTGCATTTTGCATCCCCTGGTGTTAGAAGATGCAAGATCAGCATTTCTGAGTTTCTCTCTCAGACCAGGCCCACCTGGGCAGGGGCACAATCCCAGGCCAGAACTGCTCCCAAACGTGTCACAGCAGAAGTCAGGGGAGCCCTTAGGGGACCCCCACACAGCAGTTCAGTCTCCAAGAAGGGGAGGAGACCAGATGAACCAGCCTCACAGGAACACCAGTGCTGACAGTGTGAGAACCGCTCGGGAGACCTCGGAACAGCTGCAAAATATGATAAAAATCACATGAAAAGTTCATTGATTTTGCACAGAAACTGCAAGTACTTAGCTTTATAATAGTTGTTCCCTCGCACTCTCAGATTTTGTACTTGAGCTACAAGGGCGGTGGGGTCAGGTGGTATTCAGCACACAGGCTGTGAGGACAGCGGCGCGAGGCTGAAGAGACACTTTAATCATGAGCTAATTTACAAACCAATGCCAAACAGACTTGGCTTTTGTCTAAGATTATTGGAAGATGTTAATTCTGTGCTTAAATTATTTCTCTCACTCCTTTCTCCGCGCTCCTAACTAGGAGGGAAAAAAGGGATATCATCGACCCAATCTCCCACCCCAATTCTTATCTTCCTAATTAAATTTTGCAACTTGGCATCCACGGTGGGAGGGTTACTTTCCCCTCCCCTTTTTTCTTTTCTCTTGGAGGACAATGTGCTTGTTAATAAAATTCTCATTGCTTCTTGGTATGAGCAGCTCGTGCCTAGATTAGATGGCTGTCAGCCCTTTCTGATCCCACCTTCTCTCTAGATTGGGAGAAATAGAGAAAGCTTAGTACAGAACTAGTTCCTCTGGGGTCCCCACCCACTGGACTCCAGCAGGCTGCTCAGTAGAGGGTGTGGTCGACCTGTTCTCCTCTCAGGCTTGGCCTTGCCCTGCTTTGTCTTGTTGGCTGCATTGTCCTTCCAGACTGGCAGGGCCCCATGTCCAGGATTTAAAAGTACATGAGCAAACAAACCCCAAACTGGCCTAACTCTCAATTATCCGCATGAGTGGAGGGCTAATCCAATATTCATTTCCTCTTGGCTTTGAAACGCCTGCTCTGGTTTGTACAGGGCAGATTTACCTGGCTCTTTCTGCTTTGCTTGGGTGAATAGTGTTAGAATTTTCAATATGTCCATGCATTGCACCAAGGAACGTTGTGGTGTGGAAGGGAAACCAATTTGAGCAGAAGCATCTGACAAGGTACTTCGCATGTGGTATCTCTGGGCTGGTGGTTGCCCAATGTATCTGCCCCTTTGTTTTCATCCATGCAAAGCATCCAGGAGCACCAGAGAATCTTGAGTCATTTCTCTTCCTGGCTAGTAAGTTGAGGCAATCTATCAGGGGGCTCATGCAATCAAGGAATAGCTCTTCCATATCTACTGTGCACTGAGTACGGTGCCAGGGGCTGGGGGACTCCCAGGAGATGTGGACGGTGTAAAAGTCACCCTGGAGCTGGAGAAAGACAGCCATGACCACAGAACACACCTATATTGAGCACCACAAGTGTTGCAATGGGAGAGGAGGGCACACCCGGTGGGGACCCTGCTGGGTACTTCTCAGGGTACAGAGCACAAGCTCTCTTAGCTGAGAGCTAGAAAGCAGGTAGGGGTACTTGAGGAGATGCATGAGGAGGCCGTTCCCAGCAGGGAGGTCACCTGTGACCAAGGCCAGCTGGAGGGAGTCAAGGAGCGGAAAGGCGGAAAGGCTAGACCCAGAAGCTGAGGCTGGAGGGCTAGGGTGGCGATGGGGCTGGAGTTGGGGCCATTGCAAACTTGGGAAGGCACAGTCAAGAAAGCTGGAAGCTGCCCAACATGTGGCCATTCTTGATTTACAGATAAGTGCTTTGCTTCCCTGCAAAGGTCGTGCTTCTGAACAACAATGAGCAGCAACAACAAGAAGATCAGGACCCATAAAAAGTCTTTACATGAATACTGTACTCTTGATAGATACTGGTCTGATGGTCCTTCAAAAGGCTACTTAGAAGAAAGACCTGTTTAATATTTATTCTTAGAGGAGAAAGAGAAACGGATTTATTAATAATAAAAATTGCACATATCTGTCTTCCTGTTCAAAATAATAGTCAATCTCTCCCAATGTAGCGTGGCAGTCTAAAACATGCTTGGAATATTTTTTTCTGTCTAAACATACACGTGCAAGACATCAATCACATACAAGCATAATACACAAATGTGGTTAAACGGTCTTTTAAAATGTTTTTAAAAATTTTGAGTTGTACTCATCCCATTGTTCTTGCCACTTTCGGAAGATCTGGAAGCCCTCTTTTGTGAACACCGTTAGTCATGCTGTTAGCACTGCCTTGATGTCCTGAATCCATTCGAGACGATTACCTTTCATGATCATTTTGACTTTGGAGATGAGCCAGAAGTAAATAAGCAGGACCTTGTCAATTACAAGATACTAGGGTGGGGCCAGATAACACTCAGGACCTCCTGAGCGGAGCTTCTGGGGGCTCCCAGGAGATGTGGACGGCACAAAAGAGAGGAGACACCACGCGGAGCTTGCTGTCCCGACCCCGTGCCGTAGACCCTCCTGAGTCTCCCAGACCTCCGATGTACTTCTGTTGTTACTTGTTATCCTTTTCTACCTCCTTCTGGCCTCTTGCTCTGCAGAGATAGTTCTTCCCTCATTCTTCTACCTTTCTTTTTAAAATAAATTGTTGGCACCATTTTTGGCTTGTCTCATCCAATTCTTTGTTCAAGACAAGAAGGACCTGGGATCCTTTTATTTGGAGAGCCTGACAACTGCAAGAATGGTAGGGTAAGTGTAGTTGAAGTGAGAGTGAGTATTTTTTAGGAAGGACTGATGGCAATGTGTCTTTTGCTGTAATTTAAAAAAATTTAAATGTTCACCATATATATTTTGGGAGAGGAGGTACTAGGGATTAAACTCATGGCCTTGTACATGTCAGGCAAGCACGCCACCACTGAGCTATTTCCCCAGCTTCATTATACATTTTGGTCACCCTTGTGTCTTCGTTCACCTCCTTTCTTCTGATTAGACTGCTGATTCCCCAAAAGCTGGCTGCTCTGGACCTACTCCCCTCTCAGACTTCCACATGGAATTTCCAGCAAGACTCATGGTCCAGCAAGGTAGAGAGCTTAACCTGTGAATTCACACACTTGTACAGTATTTAGATACACAAAAGGCAATGAGTAATCTAACTCTTCATTTGCCTATGAAGACTTTCTGTGAAACAGTTGCTATTCTGTAAACAATCATTTAAATACATCATGGCAGTTCACAGTAAGAAACATGCACTAAATTCATTGAAAAAATAACTCCTTTGTAAAATTGAAACTCATCTTACCTTCTCTCCCTAACCCTTGTCCCATAACTGACCCCACAAGAACAGACTTTTGTGCATAGTGTCTTAAAGTGGGTGTGAATCTCTTTTCAGTCTCAGGAAGTTTGTCATATTTGCAGAGCAAAGGGGTTTATTGGGATGTTTCCTATAAAATATTTGTAATAATTATAAAAAGAAAAGGCAGGGGAGGTCACCCTATATCTTGAGGGCTGAGAGGGTAGAGTTAAATGACTTCTCAAGTTATGGTCCAGCCCTAGGAGTCTTTGATGCAATTTCTCTGCCCTTTCTAGTTGTCTGCTTCTGGTTTAAGACATTGCCTGCTGGAGTTGTGAGCTCAGTGTGAGAAACTACCAGCTTGGTGCCACTCTTTGGCAACCTTGTGCCAGCTGGCTGACCTGTGCTCTCTGGGGGTTCCAGACCAGTACTGATGGGCTCCTCTCTTTTGTTTTGACTGCGTAGCTTCCAGCAATGCCTGTAGTATGTGGAGCTGAAGAATCCTTTCCAGGGAGACTCTGCCTCCACTAGTTAGCTCAGAAGGGGAGTCTAGCACCCTTTCACATTGTGCAGAAAGACTGATTGTTTTTTACAGTGTTCTTTTTGAATGTTACTGGTTATGCTTGGTTGACTGAATAACCCATTCCTGGATTCAACTATCAACTCTCTAGCTCAGCCTAATTATAGGGCTTTAGGTATGGTTCAAAATAACCAGGAACCTGTTCAATTTCTCTTTGAGTACAAAGTGAACCTTCATATGGTGTACTGTAGATATTAACTGTATTTGGGAATAGGATGATTTTAACTCAATATTGTGTCTAATGCAAAGAACATTTGGGTCAGTAACTTATTTTCTTTGTTTGCATATATTTTAAATGGATAAATCTTGACATACAGAAAAGGAGACCCATGTGAGTCCTCAAATTCATAAATATGAGGGACATTTCACTTCTTACTACAGAGATTTTTTTAATAGCATTGAGTGTACTTCTGGAAACCATTTGATTTTATTTATATGTGGACATATGCATATGTATATTTCTATGTAGAGGCTTTATTCTTGTTACAGAACAGGCCACCATGAATTAAGCTTTTACTTTTTATTTCATTCCAAACTTTTTTTAAGGTAAGGCTTATTGTTGTGCTGATCAGATTTCTGTTACTAAAACAAAATACCTGTGATAATCAATTTAAAAAGAGGAAAAGTTTACTATAGATTATAATATTGGAGATTTCAGCCAATGGTGGGTTGATCCTGCTGTTTTGGGACTATGGCATGTCAGCACAGCATGGGGGGAACTGTGTGGTAGAGCAAAACTTCTCACAGCATGGCTGAGACGTCAATGAGAGACAAGAAACAACTGTCCTACAATTCCCTTGGAGAATACATCTCCCACTAGGCCCTGTCTCTTTGATGTTCTACCATCTCTCATCTGTACCAAGCTGGGAACCATACAGGCCTTGGAGAATACTTAGGCAAACCAACACAGCCTCTTCCCTTTTAATTATTTTTTGTTTTAAAGGGAATAAGGCAAAAACAATAAAACAGAACCAAATAAAACAGTGAGAACAATATTGGATTTCAAAAACTAGACAGAAGGGAATATTCCATAGTTGCTGTATTGCATACTGTTATCCTCTTAATAGCCTACAGGCTTTAGGTCTGCAAAGCTGATCAAACAATATAAGCATTAAATTTTGTTGGTGTTTGCTTTTGTTTTTTACTTCAGTAGCTATCATCTCAGCCTGTGTTCCTCCAAGTCAGCCAGTTGCTTACCAGGTGTGGGGTGGGGCTTGGCTCTTCTCGTCTTCCAGCCTTCATGCTGGCTGGCTCTCAGGTGAAGTTTGGCTTCTTAGTTCTCCTCCTGGCCCATGACTGCTACTGGCTCATGGGAAAGGGTTGGCTTTTTCATTCTCCTCTTGGCTCACATAGCTGCTGCTGACTCACAGAACAGGGTTGGCTTCGTGGTTCTCTTCCTGGACTATGACTACCCTTAAATTTGAATTGTTATTTAAACATTCTTAAGTGATAAATTAATTTATTCTTGTTGAACAAGCAAAGATTGCAGACAAATCTGAAGCTCCCTTGTATTACTATTCCAATCTCATTCTGGCTCAAGGTGGTCACTGTTAAAAATACAAGGTCTAAGAACTTTTCTGACATTCTTGGTGGGGGTGGTGGGGTTTTCAGCAAAGTGCAGGACCATGTCCTCAGGAGTCCATGAAGCTTATGTTCTGCCTGGCTTTGAACTCAGGTTCTGTCACTAATCAGCTGAGTGATTTGGGCAAATAAACTAATTCTGTCTTAGCTTCTTTTCCTGAAAAACATGGACAACAAGAATTCACATATCATAGCACTTTTGTGAAGATTAAGAGTTGATTTGTGTAAACAATGTGTGGCATACAGTAACTGCTCATATTTTGTGAAATATATTTTGAGGATATACATTTTCTTAATATTCATTTAGGATGCATGCCATTGATTTTGATTTCAAATTCTGCTTTTTCCTCATTTCTATAGAGTTTCTTTGCATATTTATTACTTCTTTAAATCCTAGCTATTTTCAAAAGCACATTTACATTTCTACCTACATATCTTTGGGGGCACAGGGGTGCCATACAACATTGATCCCCAATCTTTTTAGTGCTAAGAACTAGTTAGGTGAAAGACATTTTCCATAGACTAGGGGTGAAGGATGGCTTAGGAATGATGATTCAAGAAGATTATATTTATTGTGCCCTTAATTTCTATTATTATTGCATTGTAATATATAATCAGATAACTGTGTAACTCATTATAATGGAGGATCAGTGGGAGTCTTGAGCTTGTTTTCCTTCAATTGTGTGGTCCTGTCTGGGGATGATGGGAGACAGTGAAGTATGTTGTTTATGTCAATTCTAATTCATAGTTTTGTCAGTTGCTGTTACTGCCAGAAAATCTGTTTCACCAGGATAGGATGTTGAAAATGGGAGCAGGCTTTTCAGTATTTTTTTTAGGCAGTCTCAAGATATTCCCTTGACTTTAGTACAGAATGTGTGGAGATTTGAAGTCTCTAACATACTTCTAAAACCATCACTATTTGCTGTCTAAAGCAGTTGATCCTCTTTTAGTACAGAGATTTGACTCATTTGGATTATTCACAAATGGGTTGTGGATCCATTACTCCCAGTTTGGGGGTATTCTGTCATTGAGAAGTAATGTTCAAACTTCTTTTGAAAACTGAGATAGGTGATCATGAACCATCTGAGAGAAGAAGACCCTGACTTGGCCTCTCTCAAAATCTCTGCCAATGTTTGAAACACATCAAAAACTCCTAGTATTCACTTGTTGCCTCCATAAGTCCAGTTTGGCTTTGAATGCAGCCACTTTACCTGCTGACTTGACTGAACACAGTTGTCATTCTCTCCTTCAGTGTCAGATTGATTTTGTTGAATATGTCACATGAGGAAACAAGTTTTGCAATCCATTCTGTGTCACTGAAATGAGATGCCAATGGTGACTGTTTTTCTAAAAAAATCTCTACAGAAACTCCCATAACACAATAACTTTGGTCAGTGATCTATCTTTAGAAAGCTGTTTCACTTCTGTGTATAAGAAAAGGCAGGCATGCTTTTCTGCACAAATAATGAATTAAGGGCATGTACTATAATGTGGTCAATAATTTTGATCTCATCCTGTAAAATATTGGTCAGTTCAATGACATTTTTCAGCTTGCCAATGTTTCTCTAGCTTATCCAATAGTAAAGGGCTTCTTAACTTTGGCAATGCTGTTAGCTAATAAGAATTATGCTGTCATGCAGACACATTTGGTGAGGTTGTGGCCTTCAGTAATTGCGTCTGTGCCTCACGTTCACATTTTTTCCTTTGAAAAACTCCAGAAGCTTGCCTTTTAACGCAAGTTATCTTGTCTCCATGTTGCAAAGCAGTTTTCAAGGTTTCATGACTTTGCTGTAGAGCTAGGCACCACATATTATATAGAGCAGGCATGGAGAATGTAAATCATCCATAGCAACTAATTTTTAAGTGAATAGAATTCATTCAAATTCAGCTTTCTTTTTATTGACAGTCTTAGAGTCCTCTTCTCTCTTATTATTGGGTCTTTCCTCCTTTTTAAAGATGCTCTACAGTGACTTTTTTTTTTTTTATCGGTACCAGGGCAAACTCAAGACGGTGCGCTTGCAAGGCAGGCACTTATGCTGCTGAGCTAAATCTTTGTGTTTAGCTTTTGCCCTCGGCTAAAGGAAACTGCTTATCCAAAGCCACAGCCCTTTTGGAGGCAGTTTTTGCATTGCATCCCATGACCGGTTATGAGGTGACAAATAGCCTAGAATTCTCCACAGGACTAACAGAGCCCTCTGTTACTGCTCCACTCTGGCCCAGCTTCTCCTCTGCCCAGTCCTGCTTCCTCCATTCCTCAGGTGTGGCTCTGAGAACTCTATGTGAAACCCCTGTGCACAGATGTGCATCTCAGAGTGAATTTCCTGGGAGCCATGATCCAAGAAACCCAGCTTCTGGTTGTTGCTTCTAATGTAATTTAACTTTATGAACATTTCCATATGCACATATAGGAGCGTTTCTAAAAGAGAAGTGAAATTGCTGAGCTAAAGGACGTAAGCATTTTTGTGTTTACCAGACTCTGAACTGGTTGTGTCATTTGCCCTCTCTCTGCCCCTAGCAGCAGTGGACTTCATGTTTTTCCCAGTGTTTATCACTCCCTAGGTACAGCTTTCCTAGGCCACTCCAGGACTAAATCTCATAGGGAGTTTTAAAACAAAATCTTTGGGAATCTCCACCTTTCATAGACTAATTCTGGATGTTTGAATCCATTGTTAATATCACTGTGGCTAAAGAAATATACTTAGTTGTCAAAATATAGAACCAGGAACCAAGAAACCTGTATCCAGTCCCTGCTTTTCCCAGGATGAGCTGCGTGGCCTAAACTCAGTCTCATCTTCTCTGGACCTCGCTTTTCTAACCCAGTAAATACGAAGGTAAAACTAAGAGACTCTACTAGATCCTGTCCACCCCTTCCACTCCCATTCCCATTTTAGCACTGGCTCTATGGAAGCCTTTCTTTAGAGACCGTGCTTTCTCTTCTGAGAAAGAGAGAAATCTCTTGCTTCTGGTGGTGATTGAGGGCAGATTTCAGATGGTAAAATACCCAGAAGTGAAGAGGAGGTGATAGGGATGGATTTCTTCATTTTTTTCCTTCTCTTTTATACTGCTCCCTCAATACACCCCTCCTTCCAAATTCTGATTCCCTGCTTACTGATCTATAGACAATGTTCATCAATTCTTACCTAATAGTTTTTATTTAGTTATGTTTTGTTTGAGATGCCATGCTAGATAAACAACAAAAAAAGTTGGAAACATCTACTGATACTATTTTGGTAACTAGGGGAATACGAGTTGAGCATAAGTTGGGCCCTCCCCCTAAAGAGCACAGTGTGATCCAAGGTCCAGCACATCATGTATTTGAATGAATGGAAGTCAGCACCAGGGCATGATCTAGAGGTGCTATGGGTGTGCCCAGAATGAACGCTCATCTGTCCTGGTATTGCCAAAAGAACCCTGGCTGTGAGAATGCAGTTCGAGGTGGCATCAGAAGAATAGCAAAGAGGACACAAGCTCTTATTATCTAGTCTGCTTCCAGTGCACATGCTTCGTGCCTCTTTGTGCAAGGAAATGAATGAAGCTAAGCTCATAGTCAACTATGCACGATGCCACAGGGCTTTGGAGTCTGCTGCTAGTGTCACTCTTAGCATACTTTTATCATCAGCAGCACTATTTCTGGTTCAAAGTCTTAGACACACTTTCCCTAAGACTTTGGGGTAAAAATAAGAGTGTAAGCAGGGGCTACTGGAGGATACAGGGGGATGCCCAGGTATTGGTTTCATGTAAAAAAATAAATGCCCAATCAGCTAATAAAATAAATGACCACATGGAAGAAATCAGTCACCAAACTTAAAAGAAAGGGGCTTCAAGAGCCTAAAGAAATGAATCAGAATCTTTTTTCCCTCTAATTTCTTTTAAACTTTTGTTTTATTTTTACTTTTGTTTATGTGGGTGTGAAACTCCTTAATGCTGGCAAGATTGACCACCTCCGAACAGATGTCTGTTTTCATAGTTGGTGGATATGAGGGCAAGAGAAGGAAATGGAGATACTGGGAATTGATTAAAGAACATATGGGAAGAATCAATACAAATGATACCAACTGAACTGAAACTCCAGTGACCAAGCTATGTTTAAACTGAATGGCTGGTCAGTTTTCATCTCAGATAGAAATGTCATCCAATAGAGTCCCTTCTGGGAATACTGCCACAAACAATTACAGAAAATTGACTTTATACCTGAATTCCCAAATGAAAGGGACAAGTTCCAGGCACCTGAGTTCTCAGATGAATACAGAAATATTCAGATGAAATGATCTGGAACAATATAGAAGCAAATTGTGTTTTACAAGTACTATATCAACATGTGCAAAAGTTCTGTATGGAAATAGAAAGCAAGAGGACTGATGCGGGTGCATGAGGTTAATCAGGAAAGATGAGTGAAAGAATATAGGTATAAATGAAGCCACAGATTGGGACTAAGGGCACAGGTGTAAATTCCAGGTGAGCAGATCTGCTCCCTTCAAGGGTGGCTTCAGACCACGGAGATGCCAGTCCACATCACCCTATTTCTATCGACCTTAAATTCCCTGCATGCATAACCTGCATATCTCAGGTTTTCTCTGCAGTTCAACTCCATGTGAATTGATCAGCAAAGCCTCTTGGTGCCTTCTTTTGCCTTCATTTCCCACAAACCTTTACCCTCATGCCCAGCATTAACATATCAATGCCACCAGTGTGCATACATTCCTATTAAGTTGCTTTCAGTCTGGAATAGCTAACATGCCCTTGTAATTCTATTAAATGTAAACAATGGAGAGAGGAAACACTCCAGTGTCCTCCTTTTTAAGCCCTCAAACTAGATTATTTTATTCCCCTAAAAGGTGAAAGTCCTTGCACACAAGGTAGACCTAGATAGTTTGCTCTTTGAAGCTATTTTGAAGCTCTTTCCCCACAGTTACCTTTCCCATTCATCTGCATGAGGTACAGCGTTAATTGTGATCATAGGCTCTCAGTCAGAGGAACCATATCAAGAGTAATAAAATGTGTCAACTAATCCACAAGATACTTTTATTAGACCTTGGAATATACAGTTCATATATACTTGCTTTTGAATAGAAGAATGTTTGACATTCCAAAAATTTATTTTGAACAAAATGAGGAAGCCAAATTGCAAAGACTTCCTGTCACTGGTATGAAGAGGCTGTGTTCAATTTCCAGTCCTGCCAGCTGTGATTAAT
Source organism: Dolichotis patagonum (assembly GCA_004027295.1). Lineage (NCBI taxonomy): Eukaryota > Metazoa > Chordata > Mammalia > Rodentia > Caviidae > Dolichotis > Dolichotis patagonum. The sequence continues at coordinate 30,899 of PVJX010000295.1, read as the reverse complement.
TCTACCTTGCAACTCACTTCAAGCTGTGGAAAAGCATGAAGGAGACTCAGATTCATTCATATTTTATTCTCTGCCAAACCTGTTCAGAAGCAGAGAGGAAGTTAAATAGACCAGTTTCAATAGGTTTCCACAAGTGAATAGACTTCAGAAATCAATAGAACTGTGATTAACATGAATGTAAGGATTAATCCATAAAGAGCCTGTCTCTGAGGTGCCAATGGAGCAACTTTCCAAATGTAAGAGTTAATACCAGGTAATATGTCCAGTTTATTGTGCACCAGAGACCTAGAATAGTGGGTATAAGACAAAAAAGAAGCAACAAGGCAAACAAACCATTATTCACGTATGGTCTAGCTGCTCCTGTGTGTAAAATTTAAATCCAGAAAATGCCCACTTCCATTATTAAGGACTTAAAAAATCATATGTTTTTACTATAAAAAATTTCAAATTTTATCTCATGTACATTTCTACCTATATGTCCCCTCTAGGGGATTATTTTGAAGCTTATCCATGGTGTCACAAGAGGGCTGGAAATATGGTGGGAAAATCCAGGGGCTCAGGGGGCACGTGGAAGGGGACAGTTGTTCCCAGGTACTGTCTGGGCCTTTGTGTGACCTCAGGATCAGAGTGAGCTCTCTTTCAGTGTCACCCTTGGTGTCTTGCTTACCACATCTCAGCCTGGTCCTGCATCTTATTATTTCACTAGTAAGTAGTTGAGTATGTGTGTACCTGTATAAGACAAGAATTCTTTAATTAAAACAAAATGCCCACACCTCACTTCACTACATACTTGCTATCGTATTAAAAAAAAATCCTTTATTATCATGAAATACTCTGTCGGTGTTCCAATTTCCATAGCTAGTTCATAAAATTTTCTAAGGTTGCTTTGATGGAGGAAGGATCCAAACAAGACCTGTCACCCTTGGTTAAGAGATCTCGGTCTCTTTCAGGCTATTGGTTTCCCCAGCTCTCTTCCTATTGCTGTTATTTGTCATTGTCCTTGAACTTTATGTGTTAATATTGTACAATTCAACAGATCAGAGAGACCAACAGGGAAACAGCAGGACTGTATTAGGTGCACACCTGGCTCAACGGGGACTCCTGCCCCATGTGGCTGAGTGAGCTCCGAAGAGAAGGCTCTAGTCTTGACGCATTTTGTAAAGGGATTTGGTCTTTAGGAACTGAGAAAGGAGTGTGCAAAACAGGGCACAGAAGCAAGACAAAGCAAGTAACAGCCTTGAAAGAAGACCAGAACAAAGAGTTGCAGGCATGGGGGAGGGAAAGTTCAAGTAGGGCTGTTCAAGGCTGGGAAAGCTTGTTATCCTTTAAGTAAGACCTGCTTCATTAAAAGAAAAACCAGTGATTTATCCTGCGAAGGTTTCCACATTCTTAATTTAGCCAGAAAACTGGGTGCTTGCACTCAAAACAGCATCTGTGTTCACTTACCTCCAGCCTGTCCTGTAAACTGGGAATTACTCTAGTGGCTTGGCCAGTGTTGCGACACATGGAGTGTTGTGACACCTCATGGACAATATTCTGCACACTCAACTGGAAGTGTGGCCTATCCAGCCTCACTCTACGATGTCAGTTACCATTGGAGGTCACTGCCTAGATTCATTATTTTTAGGGTTACAAATAGTGATCTTTAAATTCTACTATTCTTCCTTTATTTGCCTCTTCATCAACTATGTGTTTACTTCCATGTACAGTTTATTCAGGAGAGGCAGATAAATCCACCCCCTTATGTGACAATTTCCAAAACAGTTGATTTTCTTTTACTTTTCAAAGGTGACCAATAAGGTGGTGGTGAGCTGCTTACCGTATGTTCTTTTCTTGGTATCATTAGGAAACAATGAATTTCTAATGCATTTGATGTATTTTAATAGGTTGTTCCAACTTTTTGCAGTTAGAGCCCCATGTAATTGGCACCTGCTTCCTTTAACTAGGCACTGACCCTCTTCCTGCTGCCTGGTCTGACTGCTCATCCTGGGATTATCTCTCTTTCTAGGCCCAGAGTTGGAGCTGGCTGTTTTATCAAGGAGCAGTCGTTCTTTTACTGGAAAACTATATTTAGGTACCAAAATCTCAGTGTAAGACGTTTTCGATCCAGAACCCCAAATATCTACTTCTATTATTAATACACTTACAGTGCTTGTTAAAGGAATATAGTCAGTGATCTTTGATAGACCCAGATGCAGGAGAAGCACAGGGAAGCAGTTAGAGTTGAGACCAGTGGGAAGAGAAAGGAAGACTAGACTGAAGACATCTGCTCCAGTACTTTCTTCTAGTGCTTGCATCTCCCTGGCCCTGTCTCTTTCTCCAAAACCTTGAGCATCATGAAAACCTAGAGTGTTTCCCTTCACTAAATGAGAAATCACACTGCCTCACAGCTGTAGCTTGAGTAGGAATGGAATAGTGTAGAGGCAATAGATCAAAGAGCCACTGAGAGGAAAATTCCATTGGCCCTTTTTAGAAACAAAGTTTTCCACTGGATTTCTATTTCTCTAGCTCAATTTTTTGAATTTGTTTTTTGAATTGAATTTTTTGAATTGATGCCAAAAAGGAAAGCCAGATTTTGATTCCAAGTGTGTGATATCAGAAGCCTGAGGTGATGTGGAGGGCAGGGACCAGAAGTGGGACCTGAGGCTGGAGTCAGGGTCTCTGGGGGAGCCAGAAGACCTGGGGCTCTTGTACCCCTCTTCCCTGAGTATCGTTACCTCTGGTGTCAGGAGCAATGTCTCAGCTAGAAAAAACAGCCGCCTTTCCAAGCTTCTAGGGATTATATATATATATATATATATATATATATATATATATATATATATTTTGTTGTTGTTGTTGTTGTTACTTTGAGAGAAAAGCTAACAGCATGTCTGAAAATGGAGTGTTTGCTTCTTTTACTGTTACCTGATATTTCTCAGTTAATATTTTTACCAGGATGCTTTTCCTCAAAACTTATTGTTCAGAGGAGACACAATGGGAATCAATTGCTAATTAAATTTGTGTCCAAATTAATAAATCACAACTATTCAGATCATATCTGTCTGAATAATTTCTATTATGGTGAACATAATTGTTAGATTCAGCATTTAATGAACCATATTGTTGGGTAAAATTCTTATGACAATTGGGACTAATAGAATAAATTAACCTTTAGTCTTCCCAGCTTGACATTACATTGGACCCTGTTAACATGAAAACACCTAGAGGAGTCTCACCGTTAAATAGCCGTTGTGACTCTTCAGTCTTCTGCCGCACCCCGCGAGACTTTGGCAAATGAATGCTAGCTGAAGTTTGTCAGCGGGGTCCCTTTCCACACCTGGGTTTCAGGGAGCTTGGTCTTGTGTGCACGTATCTTTGTGGGGTAGGAACTGTACCAAGCTCAAGTGCTGGAAGGTGCCATCAGATGTCAACCAGCTGTTTTGGCTGCCTGTCTATAAGGTACTTCTGGACTCATGGTAGGTACACAGTGCAGTGGCTATAGGAGAAATAATCCAGAGTCCTTTCCTGGGGAAGCACACAATCTTCTGGAGCAAATCAAAGAGTTTTGTAAGGAAGTGTAAAAGACATCCTGAGAAATCAAAGTATGGTTAACTAGAAGTAGTTTTACGGACTCATACCAAAGTCTGACTCACATTCCACGATTGCATACTGTGAATACGTCAGAATTTATACATCTTCCTGAATGTCAGCTCTCTCAAGATATCAGCGTAGCAATCTAACCTGGTATTATTGGAACTCTTGTCCCAGTGAAACCCATTGTAGGAGGTGTCCCCAGAGTGTCACATCTGCCATTTAAAGACCGAGGATGGAACATTTCCTCTGCCTTTGCAACAAGGACAGTAGGCCTCCTTTTCCATAAAAAATGATTGGGCAATGCCACCCTTAAAGATGAAAGCTAACCTGCCTTGTCCCCCTGTCATGCCACTTAACCTGACAATGGCAGCAGCCAGTGCCAAACAAGTTTCCACCAGTGGCCAAGCTCACCCTTCTCTCACGGGTCACCAGCACATGAGCCAGCACTCGTGCCAAAGAAAAGGATCTGGGGCCTTTCTGGTTCTGCGTCAGCTGTAAGATTCCCTCTCCCCTCAACATCAAAGTCGAGGTGTCCTTCTCACCTTGGCCCCTGGCTTCTCTCTCTTGTTTATGCCCGAGGGCTGTGACCAAGGGGGAGGATAACACTAGAATGTCAACTGTGGAGCTGTCACCTGTGCTGCTGGCTGCCCATCTCTGTTTTTCTTTTTCTTTTTCTTTTTTTTTTTTGCTTTGGTAAAAGAGTCAACTTCTTCCCAGAGATAAATTGATAGGGTGGTTACTTTGCTTTATGAAAATTTTTAGGAGGAAAACAACCCAAATGATTTGTCAGGAAGGGATCAGGGCACATACTAGCCCTCAACAGCACATTCCCACCCCTCACCCATGGCCCTGGGCCCTACACCTAGGTCATGAGTGATTGTTATGCATACTCAGGCCTTCCCCTTTGAGCTCCTTGTGATCACTGTGGACCACGGTTACAAAACCTCAACTTTCCCAAAGGGATCAGGATTAAAGTGGTGGAGCTCCCTAGAGAAGGCAGGTGAGGTCTGAAGAGGCTGATGGAGGAGATTTAGCTGACGGGAGTGGGGCTGGCTTCCTTTCCTTCACCTCAGTACTAGGGATGCTGGCGAAGGTCAAGCATCCCTAGGGACTGAGGTTTCTTTGGGGCGGACACAGACCTGACGCCCTCTTCCTAGGCAGTGGAGTCACTGACCCCAGGTCGGTTCGAAGGCTTGGAGGTGCTGCCACCCAGCCTTTGTGGAAGAACCCTGCACTTCCCGCCTCCTTTTTCAGAAGGACTCATGAGATACTTGGGGTGCTTCTTCAAAGTTAGTCTTCCAGCCAGTTTTTCCCCTCCTCTCCTGTCCCCCATGTTTTTCTAAGCAGCCTGCACCCAGGCCTCTGACCTTTAGTGGGCTCTGTGGATGAGTAACTGCTCTCCTCTCAGGCTGCCTGTGGGCACTGGGCAGACGTTGGCCATTCACTGGGCCCTTGGTGGTGGGATACCAGTCTTGAACAGAGCTGAGCCCAGGCACAGTCACAGCAGCGACCCGTCCCTCGAGGTGAACCACACTCTACTCCCTTTCCAGACTTGGTTCTCAGGGTGGGCACAGGGCTGTTCCATGGGGTTGACTACGGAGTGGCAGGATAACAGGGAAACCAAGTCTCGGAGGTGGTGCTCCCGGGTTTGAAGATGATGTGCTCCCTGTGGCTTTTCCAAAGCCATCAGAAGCAGTGTTCAGCAGGCATCAAAATAGATGCAATTTATCACACAGGCTGGAGGGACCTTTCCAGGACATGGTAGGTATTTCTGTTGGGTGGGGTGGGAAAATATTTACTTTCAAAATTATGAAACAACATCATCTTCTTCATAGTGATTTTGTCCTTTTGGTAATCTGAGCAAGCCGCGTATGTATTTGTCTGCAAATTGCTTTGGAAAATGCATATTATTTACTTGTTCTGAAGAGGCTCTTAGGCTCTGTTGTCTAAATAGGAAGTTTGGATCTAATAAAATGAGGCTATTATGGACTCCCAGACAAACAATAATAATGGAGACTAATACCTTTAAAAATTCAAAAAAAAAAAATCTTTTTCAGCAAGCAGTCATTTTGGTTAGAGACCAGGGTAAAGGTCAATGTGAACCTCCAGAACTCATTTCTTTCCTTCTCCATTCTCTCCTTGAATGCAGGCAGGCCCTCCTCCAGGTGGGAAAAAAAAGTCCTGGATACCAGAGAAAGTGTTCTCCTGAGCTCTGGAAACAGCTGAGGCCTCCAAGCCTTGTCATTACAAATGTCTCCTATCACAGGGGACCCCTGGATGCTCTTGGAGGAGGAGAAGTTTGACAAGTTCTGAGCATTGATTCCAGGAGCATTTGTGTAGACAGAGGGAGTGTTGGGAGGGGGGGTCCCTGCTGGGGCACTGTTAGGTAAGTAATGGGGGGTGGGCAGCGGAGGACCTTGACTTCTCAGATGAATTTGCGACCACTGCACAGTAGGAACTTGGGCAGGTGGGTTCTGCCTTGGACTTGAAGAAGACTTCTGCTCCCACCTCAGCACTCACAGATGTGGGAGTGATTTGGCTGGACGTGGTGGTGCACGCCTGTAATCCAAGCACTCTGAGAGGCTGAGACAGGAGAGTTTGAGCTCAGCTTGAGCAAATAAATAGCTTAGTGAGACTTGGACTAAAAAAATTTTGGAAAAGGCTGAGGTTATAGTTCATTGTGAAGGCCCTGGGTTCAATCCCTAGTACTGAGAAAGACATTTGGGGCACCACCATTAGTCACTGGTATACTTTGGAGGCAGAGTCATCGTGGCAGGTGTGCAGAAAAGCTACGCAACTCACAGAAGCTGGAAGCAGAGAGAGTAGGGAAGAACCAAAAAGCAAGGAAAGGGAGAGGACAGAACACAGCCTTCAAACCTCCAGCGACACTTTCTCCCCAACCTGGTCCCACCGCCTGACAGCACATTCAGACATAAACTTATCAATGCCACCATTGTTGCCTTCCAAAAGCCCCACCCCTGGACACAGGAGTGTTTGGGAGGAGATATTTGATCCAAACCATACAGGGTCACCAGCAGTGGTTTTTTTTGTTTTGTTTTGTTTTTTAATCTGGGAACCATGGTGGCAGGTGCTGGCGTGTGACTGGCCTGGCAGAAGCTGAAAGGAACTCTCAGCAAAGGGGAACACCTCACTTTCTGGGACCTTCCTCGGTTATAAATCTCAAGATCCTTCCTGGAGCACCAGAAGTCAGTGTTCACTGGGCGGGGGCTCCCAGGGGTGGCTTTAGGTCCTCTTCCATCTCTCCCTTGGCCACATGACAGCAGGAGCTCTTGTTTCCTAAATGATAATGGATGAAAGATGAAATCTGTCCCACACAGGTAATCTTTGCCATCTTAATATTTGGTAAGCTTTTTGATTTACTGAGGAGTTAAAGTCACATCAGGTCACAAAACTGCACATTAGATCTGCTTCATGAAACACCTTGAGTGAATGGTTTAACTCATTTATTTGACCATCTTTAAACCAATGTAGCTGAAGAATTGCACCTCCCCTTTATAAATCTTCCCATTTATCTCTGACTCGGGTTTATGGAGAGGGTGCGGAGCTTGTCTGTGCTGCTGTTTCATGCGTGGCCATAGAAACCTGGCGCGTACTGCTCCTAGGGGCGAGCAAGTCTAGCTGACCTTTGTTAAATCAGCAGGAGAACTGGGTACCGGGAGCCAGAGGAATCCCTTCAGCATTTGAGATCCACCATCACCTCATTCCCCGCTCTTCTCTGTTGCCATTTTGCCTCTTGGGCTCCACCAAGTCCAACTATTTTGAAGGAAAATTTAACTAGCAAAGGATCAACAAAAAATTATTATCTATTGCCCTCAAAGGTACAGAATTTAGATTTATGAGAAACAAAGGGTTTAGGACTTAGGTAAACTAGATCAAGAAGAATTTAGACTGTGGTTTTCATCCATTCAACTCTGCTCCTGTTCCTTCTCAGGAAAGACTCTTTCCAAAGAGGACACTGTAGTTCTTGCCTAGGAGTGGCGTGAGCCTTGCCTTCTAGGTTAGAGGCCAGGGTTGTGCTAGGCGGCTTTCTGGTGCTGAGTTTGGCAAGGAGAGACCTCTCGGGGTGCCTGACTTTTTCCTACTGTGCTCAAACATGGGGAAAGAGATATCAGCTGAGTTTGATTTGCAGCCTAATGTATAATCAATTAAAAAAGTTTCAAGAATATTTGAAAAGTTATAAGTATTTTGTTTATCATTAAAAAGTTCAAAATCTGTTTATCAGATCAGGCTAGTAATGGTGATCTTTGAGTATATTTGTTTCTTTCTTGTTGCTGTACTTCATCTGTTGGGTTTTTTGAATACAAGTTAAGGTCTCTCACTGTGGTGTTTTCCTCATGTTTCTGATGGATTTTATTTTATAAATTCCTTTGACTTTCTAGAAGTGAAAATGTTTACGATGATGCTCACCTTTTTTTTGCAAACTGTACTTTTTTATCATCATAAGATACTCATTTTTACTTTCTTTAAGTTGCTGATATTTATTTCCAATCTTTTTCTTTAAACTGTTTTATATGAAGATTAAAAATAAACAACCCATAAAGGATAATACAGTGAAACCTAGATACCACCTGAAACAAATAAATGTTAACACTGTTCATCTGTAATACAGATTTTTAAAACATAATAGATTTTATTTTTGGAGCAGTTTTGTAGTTACAGCAAAACTGAGTGAAAAGTATAGAGATTTCTCACATACCCATATAATTTCCCCCATCCTTGACTTTCCACATCAGAACAGTACATCTTATGCTAACATGAGCATATTACTTTCATTAAAGTGTATAATTTCCATTTCAATTCACTTTTGGTGTAGCATGTTCTATGGGTTTGGATAAATATGTAGTGATATGAACCCACAATTAATACATCATATAGGGAAGGTTCACTGTCCTAAAAATGCTCCAGGTTTTCCTGCTCTTCCATCGCTTCATCCTAATTCTTAGTAACCCCTATCATTTTACTGTGTCTATAGTTTTGTCTTTTCCCGAATGTTATATGCTTGGAATCATATGATAACCTTTCCAAATTAGTTTCTTTTAAGTTAATGATGTGCATTTCTTCCTTTTGCATCTTTTTTTATTATTTGATAGCTCATTCCTTGTTAGCATGGCATAATATTCCACTGTCTGGATATACCATAGTTTATCTGTCCATTCACCTACTGAAGAACATCTTAATGCTTCCAAGTTTTTGGCAGTTATAATTCAGCTGCTAAAAATATTTGTGTATAGGCTTTTGTGTGGATATAAACTTTCAACTCTGAGTAAATGCCAAGGAGCAATAAATACCAAGGAGCACAGTTCCTGGATTATACTGTGAGAGGGTTAAGTGTTGTAAGAAACTGTCAGTTGTCTTCCAAAGTGGCTGTGCCATTTTAAACTCCCACCTGCAGTGAATGAGGGGCCTGTTACCCCACAGCTTGGCCATCTTTTGGAGTTTTGTTTTGTATTTTAGCTATTTTAATAGGCATGAAGTGTCTTATCATTGCTCTAAACTGCAGTTTTCTAATGATGTTTGCTGGCGAGCATCTTTTTTTGTGCTTCTTTATCATCTGTGTTTTCTTTGGTGAGTGTTTGTTCAGGTCTTTTGCTTATTTTAAAATCAGATATTTTCATTTTTAAGTTTTAAGATTTCTTTGTATGTTTTGGATACCAGTCGTTTATCAGATGTGTCTTTTGCAAATATTTTTTCCTAGTCTGTGGAAAATTGTTTTTAAAGAGATAAGACTTCACAGATAGTCTTTAACCCCTGCCCCTCACATCCCTTCTACTATAATTCCTCTCTCCATCTTCAAAGAAAATAATTATCATGAATTTGATGTGCAATGAGCATATATTTTTGTATATTTACTACACATATTCCTATATAATGCATAGTAATCTTTGTGCATTTAAAAATGGCTTGAAATATCTCATACTGCTTATTAAACTTCAAGACCTTGTTTTCATAGTTTTTTTAGAGTCCTATCAATGTTAATATATGAGAATTAATTTATTTATTTTAATTGATATGAGGTATTCTATCACTTGGGTATATCACATATTTTATATCCATTCTCTATGTTTCATATATGAATTATTTTTCATTTTTTGCCCTTATGAATAAAGTTTCAGTTTCTTATTCTGTTTGTGTGAAAGAGTTTCTCTAGTGTATAAAACTAGACACTGGACTTCTGAGCTATAGAGTGTGCAAGTGTTTTTAGCTATAATAGTATGGCCAAGTTTCTTTTTAGTGTGGTTGTGTCAGTTTACACAAATTATATGTGAAGTTTCTATTTTTTAAAATATTTTTAGAAGTAATTGTTGTGGTCAGAACTTTAGGCTTGCCAGTCTGAAAATGGTAACAAGCATCTCAGTGTATTTTTGGTTTGTTTTTGGTTACTTATGTTTCTAATCTGCATCTCTTTAATTATTTTTGTATAGAAAAGTTTGTGTGGAAATTATTGATCATTCTTTGATTTGTCAATTGCTAGTTTGTACTTTTGGTGCATTTTCTGTTGTGTTATTTCTGTTGATTCATTGGAGTTATTTGTGTATTTTCAAAATAAATTTTGTGTTGTCAAAAAATGTTACAAATAAGAAGCAAAGAATATGAAATATTAGTAAAGCAAGGGTCATTAGCGATAATAATAGGTGCTATACCCACCTAGAATAAACTAAAGACAGAAGGAATAAAATAGAAACAAATCTTTGGTAAATAAGGAGGGAAAGAAGTGTTGAAAGGAGGGGAGGAGAATGGGGAAAAATAGAAGAATCACGATATGTTATGTACAGATACAAATTCCCTATGATCAATGTGATCATTATGTATATCAAAAGTGTACAATAAAATTAATCTAAAAAGATTATGTGGAATAAAGAATAAACTATATTCATAAAAACATTTTAAATTCTAAAATTAAGGATTTGGTTCTTTGTATTTAGATATGTCATTAGATTTCTTAAATGTATGTGATATGAGGTAGGAGTTTTTTAAATAAAAAAACTATTGTTCCAACTAAACCTAATAGTACTCCATTATTTCTCTACTAATTTTTATCCCTCCTTTGTGTCATACAAACTATCCTATGTAGGGTCTTGTCTTGGATATTTTATTTATTTACACTCCTGTATAAATTTTTTAATAGCACAGGAATTTCCAGGAAATATTCTCTTGAGGTTTGAATTGAAATTACATTGGATTTATAGAATAATTTGGAGAAGAAAATGATCAGATTTTCTGTTGTCCTTCAATAACATTTTATACATTTTTTCCATAATTTTTACATATATTTTGTTGGATTTACTTTGATAATATCTTTTAAGATTCCTTGTGTTTTTGTAGCTACTATGAATTTTATCTTGTTTCCTATATTTTCATATTGATTATAACTTGTGTTCAATGCTGCTGATTTTTTTGTGCATATCAAATGACTAGAAATCAGCGTATTTTTAATGAGTCCTACTGTTACAGACAGCTGAGTTAGAAATATTACAGCCAGTGAGACAGGGCTCCTCGAAGGAGCCAGGGCAGAAGCCCAGATATGTTGCAATTGTGGGGGAGACAGACACCTCCTGCTGTGGGCCAGGCCTCAACACAAAAGATCAAATAAATGCACCCACATCCTAAGGATGATATTCTAAATAGGTCTCTACCACCTTGAGGAAATCAAGAGTTACCATCCCAAACCCATAAGGAAGAGTCACTGCTCCCTAAGAATGCCCGCTTTCTATGTGACTGGCTTCCCCATTTGTCCCCGATTTAGTCAGTTTTACCTGAGCCATTGATCTTATTGGTTAATCACAGTTCTGTTCCACCTTATCCCCATCTGCTTTGCGAGTTCCCAGTTTTCCCCACCTTGAACCCATCTTACCCCATGATTCTACTCTATAGAAGTCCCTAGAAAAGACAGTCTTTGGCAACCCGATTGAGACCCCTTCTGTCTCTCACAGACAGAAGCTTTCTTTCTCTCAATAAATATATTCTACTCTTAACCTCCGTTGTTCCTAAAATTCATTCTTCCATTTTAGAGAACATGAACTCATCCCAGACATAGTAGGTTGGGAGTTTCATTTCCCTATATCACTAATAGCTTACCTACAAATAAAAAAGTTTTGTTCCATTATTGTCTTATTACTTTGGCTAAAATTTAATATTAGAAAAAACCCTGATAGATCAGGAAGAGAAGAGTACTTTCCATTATCTTATAAAGAGCATAGACTAAAAATTACAGCATGTATCACATGCAGTGGGAAAATGTGGTAAATTTTGATGCTTTCTCATTAAAATCAGGAAAAAAGATTCTTCCACTCTTTTTGTTTACTTTCTTTTTTTTTTTCCTTTTGTCTCCTACTACTTCATATTATATAACAAATAGCTTTTTTGGCAGATACAGTAAGCAAATTCCTATTTCTCACTAACTAAATGTTTTTCATGAATAGTGTTTAACGTTATTAAGGTCAAATTCTGTATGTGTTGAGATAATCACATGTATTTTTATCTTTCAAGCTGTTAATCTGGGCCTTACATTAGAAGGAAATGTAACCATCCATGGATTCCTGGGAAAAAACTCTTCTTTGACAGTGACATGTATTTATATATTACTGGATTCAACTGGCTAAATTTTATTACCTTTGTTCATTTGTGAGATAGGTCTACATTATTATTCTTTGTTCTATCGTTTATTATTTGCAAGGCTATATTGGTCTCACGTAATATTGTGAATAGGAGAGTCTCACTTTTATTTTCCCTTAAATTATGTAAAATGTTCTATTTCTGAGGTAAAGTTGGTTTGTTTATGTGACATCAGTTCTCTGAAACTATTGTCATGCAGTCAATTATAAACATTCCAAGAAAAGGAAATGCAGCTGTAAATGTAACAGATATATTTACATTGAACTTCAGTTGTGGTAGTAATATCAAATTGATGGAGTATAACAAAATGAAGTGTTATTCTCAAGCACATACATTAAAGGAGGGACAAAGACCAGTTTCCTGAGACTTGTCCTTTTACTCAGGAATCATGACAGTTAAATCTAATCCATGTATTGTTTTTTATTTTAGTATCTTGTTGCTTCTCTTTAGCTCTAATAAGGTTTTATACTCCAAATCTCATTTCAGTTAATGACATTAATTAATGCTAAATCAATTTTGAAAGAGTTTTGCCCTAGAATAAATTACAGGACATTATAGCGATAGTTCAACATGGTGGAAGGCCAAATAGAGGATGCTTACCCTGGAAGTCACTTCCTCCTTTTTTCCCCAATTACAACTTCCTTTTTCCTTTCCCAGTGCACGCGAAGAAAATTCCAAGTCAGCTCCTTTTGCATCATCAATGCCCACCCTAAGCACCACATCCAGTCAGAGGTCACATATACCCCAGACCCCCATATCTGGGCAGAGAAGAAAGCCAAACTGCTGCCGGTTGTGGGCTCCTCTCCAGTCCTTTAAATAAAAGTCCGCTTTTACTTTTTCTTATATTCTGCTCCTTTATTACACTGGAAAACTCTAACAAACTTTATTTTGGTTAGTGTTTTTCCTGTACATATTCTTTTACCTCTTGTTTTTTCAAAAAATTTAAAAGTTTTTACGTAGATCTTTTAAACAGAATGATAGCCGGATTTCATTGTTGCTAATTTTTAAAATTCAGCCCAAGGCTCTTATTTTTTAATAGGTTCATAGGTTAAAAGGATGAACCTTTTCAATAGGTTTATCCAATAGGTTCATCCTACTATGATTACATATAAATTGTGAATTATATTTAACATTTTGTTTTGGTTTTTTGTTTATCAATGATACCCCCCCCCCTTTCTCTCTCTTTTGGTCTTACTCTTGATTTTTGTGAAGTTTAAATTTCTGGCTTCATTCTCTTTTCTCCATCTTTGGAGTGATTGTATTCTACTTGTGGCTTGTTTTTAATGTCTAATTACGTCTTTTAAAACATAATTAAACCTATCATATTTTGTGTTTGTAGTAAAATGCTTTAAATGTAAATTACAGATCCATTCATTTCTAAATTTGTGTGTGTGATTTCATTTCAAGTAAACCTCTTGTAAGGGGTGTATATTTAACTTTGGTTTCATGTTTCTGAATATAATGAGAATCTTTGTCTTTTAATACAAGAATTTAACTCATTAACCTTCATTCTTTTGGTATAATTGTTGTGTCTGGTTATTGCTCCTGTCTTTTATTTTTCTTATTCTTGTTAATGTCCTTTTCTTTTTTCTATTTTTTTCCTACAGTATTCCTTCTTTGTTGTCCTTTTCTATCCTTTCATACAGAACTAATTTTTGTGTATTATGTCCTCTTCTTTCACGAGGTCTTCATGTGAATTTCCATTGCATTTATCTGAAATTTTCACCAGTAATTTTTTCACAAATATAATGGTGAACTCTGAATTCTTCTCTTTCTTTTTTACCTCAGAGATATAAACTACACTGGGTAAGGAATTCTATGTTAGGCCTTTGATTTAAGTTATTCTTTTAGAAGTTTCTTTTTATTTAAAAGTTATTCATTTTCTTTTTAAAATGTTATTTATGAGAATTCAAGTATGATCTTTTAAAAATATATTTTTGCTAATATTATCTATCTGGAAAATTAAATGATATTTATTTTTGATCCTTAGGAATTTCATACATTTTAAGTTCTGAATGTTTCTCTTATTCTGTTTGGTATTTGGAATTTTTTTAGATTAAATCTTTTCCTTACTCCTTCTGGTGATCGGTAAACCATTTCAATGTGAAGGATTAGGTCTTTCTTCAGTGTGGGTAACCTTTCTTATATTATTTTCTCCCATTTATTACTCTTTTCTTCTTCTGGAAATCATTTTTTCAAATTGATACTGGTATTCTTGGCTGTATTGTTCATTTCTCTCTTAAACTCTACATTTGTCTTCTAAGGCTGAACATTTTATTTTTGTCCTTTATTTTGGGAGAATTTCTCAAGACAGTCTTCTGTCACAAATTTCACTAACATGAATTATGCTATTCATTTCTTCCACTGAATTATTATTTCGTGATTGAAAAAGAACTCTCTTATTGTTCTCAGGTTTGCCAAACTCTTTAAAAAAATAGAAGTTGCTATTGTGTGAAACAAGTTTAATTTAGGCATCAGTTGCACATAGTAGTATTCACTACTTTTAAGCATACAAAGCAATAGTATCTGAAAAATGTATACAGTTGTATAACAATCACAGTTACCATATAGAATATTTCCATAACCCCCAAAGTTATCCTTTTGTCAATTTGTAGGTAACCTTTTCTTGACAATCACTCATCTGTTTTCTGGTACTTTAGCTTACCTTTTCTAGAAGTACATATAAGTGGAAGTGTTTATATTGTACTCTTACGTGTCAGACATCTTTCATTTAGCATAATGCTTTGAGATTCATCCAATACAATATCAACAGCTTCTTGTTTTTCATAAGTAACATTTCTTTTTATGGATATCACACAATTTGTTTATATGCTTACCAGTTGGGGACATCTTCTCCACAGGTATTAAATGTAGTGAATAAAAATGTTGTACAAATGCATTTATAAGTCACTACCCAGCAGGTAGAAGAGTGTGCCCCTCCTTAGAAACTTGTTTGTCCTCTAGTGTGTGACCCAGGCTTCCTGAGAATCAGATCCTGAAGAAAAAAGTTTTAGAAGTGTGTTTTTTTTTTTTTTTTGTTTTGTTTTGGTACCAGGGATCGAACTCACAACCTTACGCTTGCCAGGCAGGCACTTAAGCCACTGAGCTAAATCCCCAGCCCTTAGAAGTGTTGAGCCATATAGTAAGTGTATGTTTAATTTTATAAGAAACTCATATTTCTCAAAGTAGTTTTAAATGTTGTGTTCCCATCTGCAATGTATGAGGTTCCATTTCTTTCTTGAGTGTGCTTTGGTAGTTCGTGGCTGTCAAAGGATTTCATGGACATTGAGGCTGTTGGAAAAGCATCAGGACCAGAGAGGTGTGGTGAGTTTCCCCGGCATCTCTGCAGCAGTGATGCTCATAGAGGTGCTGCAACCCGCATGACCCTTGAGGTTCCTGGGGTGAAGGACTGTGACAGGATGAGACAATAAAGAGACAGAAGTGGGGGTCAGGTGGAGCCCTTACCTTCCTGATGTGAGGAAAGGAACTGCCTCCTCATTGTAGGGGTATTTATTTATACATTTAACAATGCAATATCATGTGGTAACTCTTTGCCTAACAACCCATTGCTTGGATAGTCTAGGGGCTTGGTGTTTCTCTGGACTGAAGCGGCTTCTTCTCATGGCTTGCCCTAGGGGCTCTTTGTTCTTACCTCAGCCTTGCATATGTGATCAGTTTCCAGTTTCAAGGGGTCCCTATACAGAGGGTACAGTATGTACTATAAGCTTCAAATGAACAGGCAGCTGTGGAGTTACTGGCTCTGGAGCCCAGTAAGTATGGTGGACAACTATGGGAAATTCTCTTTGGCAATGAATGGTCTCTTTTTCTCTAATTGCTTGCCATGTAGAGCCTAAGGCTTTTTAGGTACAATGAGGGTATTCTAAAATGTTGATATGGAAGAAGGAATTTTCCAGGTAGAGCAGTGGCACTCTTCCTTCTCCATCCTCAGAAAGCAGTCTTCATAAGAATCTGAACCATCAGTTATTAGCATATAAGTATTTTTAAGGGTTTCCTTTTACATTAGGAGAAGAAGGAGAGAAGAAAAGGAAGACAGTCTATGAGATGATTACACTGCCCTCTTCTAGAATTCTCTCACGTCACTTGTATTGGATGTCAATTGCTACATAAAATATAATCTAGAATTTAGGAAATGGAAGTCACGTTCATTTATTATCTCCCACTGGTCAAGGGTCAAGGTTCTGCTTGGTTCTGCAAGGTTCTGGCCCTTCGCAAGTATCCTTCACAAGGTTTTAATCAAGGTGTCAGTTGGGGTTGCAGTCACCTCCAGGTTGGACTGGGGACGGTGCTCTCCCAAGCTCACTCACTTGTCTATTTATGGACCCCTGAAGGGCTCTTTCCATCCTCACTTATGGGGTTGCTTGTGAGTCTCAGGTGCATGGGTCTGTGGACCTCTCTTCAGTGTGGCAGCACAGCATGGCATCTGGTCTCCCCCAGAGACAGAGAGTACCTAAATTGGACTACTGTCTTCTTACAGCCTCATCTCAGGAGTGGTGTCATATGCTGCTTGCTGGAAACAAGCCAGCAAATCAAAACACATTAAAAGCATGTGGATGGGCATGGCATAGGGTACAAACCCCAGCAGGCAGAGAGTGTGCAGCTTCTTAGAAACTTGTTTGTCCTCTAGTGTGTGACCCAGGCTTCCTCAGAATCAGATCCTGAAGAAAAAAAATTAACTGCAAATAGTTTTTGAAGGGTAGAGATAATCCTAGGAAATGCTGGTAGGAAGCGTGGAATTGAGGAGGACGAGAAAAAGGTCTATTAAGGAAATGTTTTCATTCCAGTTACTCCTCTGGGCAAGCAGAGCTCAATCCATCTGGGAGCTCTGGGAAGCTGTGTGAATGCACTCCTGCATTCTTCCGACCAAGCTGTGAGGAAGCGGTGGTATTTCTCAACTGACTCTTCACCCACCATCGACTGATGACTGCTTTGTGGGGCATTAATTCTGTGGTGCTTCTGCTTGCCTGATACTTGTTAAGAACATACCCCACCTCCAAACCCCAAATCCCTGGTCCAATTCTTTGTTTGGTGGAGAGATGTTAAAAGAGTATCAGTAAGATGCTGCTATACTTTGGATCTTTGTTGTCTTCCAAAGGCCCATGTGCTAGGGGCTTGGTCTTCAGCTTGGTCCTACTGAAAGGTGGTAGAAACCTAGATGAGGTAAAGCCCAGTGGAGATTTTAGGTTATGGGGATTTGCCCTTCAAAGGGGTTGAGAGGTGCTGGTTTCTTCCCCTCTGCTAGTTCCCTGCCACCATGGGTGAAGAGGCTTCCTGTGCCATGTGTTCTGCCATGATGTATTTACTACCTCACTACAGCTCCCAAACAACTGTGTTAACCAACCATGGACTTGAAGCCTCTGAAACCATGAGCCGAAACAAAACTTTCTTCTTTGTAATGTTGAGTATTTCAGGTATTTTGTTATAGTAGTGCAATGCTGACAAACACAAACGCCAACAGGGTCTACTATACCCAGTCAGGTGGTGAACTTCATAAAGGAAAGATCCATATGCTCATAATCCCTACCTAGTGCAGTGATGGTGAATCTTTTAGAGACGAGTGCCCAAACTGGAATCCAAAATCCACTTATTTATCACAAAATGCCAACATATCAGTTAATTAAACCTGAGTATTGAGGCTTTAGTTTAGAAAAAAACAACTCTACATTAACATCTTTTGTTTTAACAAAAATGTAGGCCTGCCACCACTGACCTAACACATACCTAATACATACTGTGTCATCTAACACATACTGTCGCTCCACAGTGTTTGTTGAAAGAATACAGACTGCTGACAGTAGTGCCACAAATTAGCGGTGAAGGAGACAGCTGTCACGTCACTAACTACAAGACAAGGGGAAGTGCTATCTTGTAGATAATCACAGGAAGCAAGCACTACCTTGGCCTGAAGGTAGAAAAGGCTAAGGGAGATTTCAGACAAGTGTAGGTGTTTGGGCAAAAGCCTTTAAAGACAAAGAATAGGTCTATGTGGTAGAATTGTATGGGTTAGATAATGTAAGAAAGAGTTGAAGGAAGAAAAGTGAGGAGCAGAGGCATTTGCCATTCATAAAGAGAGAATGTGTGTGCCCTGGGTCCGCTCGAGCTCATCGCTGCTCTTGGTCCACTCTAGAAGCTCTGTGTAGCCTGAGCTTTGGGTGCTCGCTGTGGCCTTCCATCTGGCCATGAAGTCACCGTCAGGTTGGTAGTCTGAACATGTCCTGGCTCACTTTCCTCTCCTTCCCAACAAGCGTGCTCACGACACAGTGGATTCACGTCTTTACGGCAAAGATAATCTTTCCTTGATCTTTCAAAAGGCAGGTACAATATATATGCACACATCACAAATATTTTCCTTATGTATTTACTGTTTGTTGGAAGTCTAACCCTAATCCAGCATTTATTAAAACAGGACAGGATTTATTAAATTGGTTCAAGTTTATCAAATATGTACAGATCTTTCCATAAATTAATTTGCTTGTTAAATATTTGTGAAATTTATTAAGACTTTGAAGGAACTTAAATATCTGAGCTGCCCAGATTAATTTGGTTTATTTATTTTTTTAACCTAAGGTACTGATTAGGCTCTGAAGTACAGGCATAGGACTGAAGGTGGTCAGGTGAGAGCAGCCAATGAGAGCATATCACCATCGGGGGCCTGACAGGTAGGCAAGAAAGGTAATGTCCTTTGGTGAAGCTTTTTGCTCATGGGACCCAGAAGTGATGGGTAGTGCTGGCGGGGTCGGTGGAATCTATGCCCTGTGTGAAAACATCGTATGAGAAAATGTCAGGGCACAGCTAGAGCCTATGGACCCCTTGCCTTTTGCTCATTAACTGAACAATTTATAGAGCCCCTGCCACATGACCAGCATGGGCCTCGTGGGCTTGGAACACCGGGTGACCAAGTTATGGGCTTAGTGCCCAACGATTAAGAATGATAAGCCCTATGTATAATAAAGCTTCCCTTTCTGAGTTCTAACTCTGTGTTCGATAGTCACAATTCTCTGATCTTGTAGATAAACACATAGAGTTGTTGGCAGTATTGAAGGATATGAGGACATCTAGGCAAACAGTTGTTTCTGCTTTTTGATTATGCCCTATCAATCAGTCAATCCTGATATTTCCACCACCTGCACTCCTGAACGTCTTTTGGGCCCGTCTACTTTGCGCACTACCATTGCTTTCACTTGACCCAAGCCACCATCATTTTTTCTTGGGATACTTGTGATTAGTCTTCTCAGTGGTCCTCCTGAACTCACTGCTTTTTGTTTCCTTCCAGGCCATTTGCAAGACTGTAGACTGTGAGACTTTTTTGTTTGTTTTTGAGACCCAAGAATGATCATGCAATTTTTTTAGATCACAACTCTTCAATTCCTTCTCTTTCTTTTTAGGACAAAATTCCAACAAGACCCTGCCCCACATGGGCCCCTCAGGAGGGCACAGGGGTTAGTACCTCTGCATTCTGTCTGTATTGATTTTAATCCCAGCTCCTCTGCTCTGTGCAATGAAGTCATGGGTAAGAGTTGCAACCTCTCTGGGCCTCAAGAATCTTCAGTGATACAGGAATCATAAAGTTATCTAAAGTTACTGGGAAGATTCCATGAGAAGAGATAATTAACACATAGGTTGGTATCAGGAACATGGTAGAGTATGATGATGTTTTTCCTGTTCCTACCTCCTCCTTATCATGTTCCTTCATGCTGTGATAGACTTGATTTTCTTCCATTCCTTCTGTTGCTTTTCACTCTCTAGCTTCTAGCCTCTCTGTTTTCTCAGTTCTAATATTCACTCTCCTCCCCACTCTTTAACTACATTCTCATAGTCCTTAGTTCTCAATTTAAGAGTCACAACCTCCAGGTCATCTTCCTGATTCCCACTCCAGACCAGTTTTTCTCTTCCTTTTATCCATGCCAATGGCACTTTACATCTTTATTCTCTATCATTCATTACATTTGTGATTATTTCTCAGCAAGATCTAAGCCCCGTGAGTCAGGAATTCATCATGCATTCACCATTATTCACTATCCACAGC
Organism: Dolichotis patagonum; assembly: GCA_004027295.1. Taxonomy (NCBI): domain Eukaryota; kingdom Metazoa; phylum Chordata; class Mammalia; order Rodentia; family Caviidae; genus Dolichotis; species Dolichotis patagonum. The sequence continues at coordinate 10,645 of PVJX010000295.1, read as the reverse complement.
TCATGCAAAATGCCCAGCAAATGGACAAATGAGTTAGTGGTGTGATGCCGTAGTGTGGCGTAATATGCGATAATAGGACTATTGTAACCTGCCATGGGCGCTCAGATATCTTCCGCCCTGAGGCTCATCAGTATTCACCAAAGCAAACTGTGTCCCACGCAGATGTCTGAGCTCTCCAGTAGGTTTCTCAGTGGCAGAAGGGGCCTCAAGGGTCAGATTTGTTGGTATTACTGGGCTGTCTGTTGCAATGTCTGTTTTTCCATGCCTAGCAGATTCTGGTCACTGCTTAAAAGAGTAAAAATTTCCCAAGAAAGTAAAGAGCTCACATGGCCTCTGGAGCAGACTGACTATCCCAGGTAGATAAACTAAGGAATATAAAAAATTACATGAACACCTTGGAGACAATGGTTAGAGTCTGGGCTCCAAGAATATTTTAGTCCCTGCAAAATTATATCTTAAAAAACAGTTCTGGACTAGCAAATCCTGTCTGTCTTTTCAAAACCTCTATTAACTTTCCAAAGATTCTTATCTTCATTTGGGAATGGCTCTGAGTTTGGCTGGGACCTCTGACACTTGAATTACCTTATAGCTCTCTGCCTTGCACAGTATCAAAAAAAAATTGAAATTCTTTAGAAAAGTGTAATACTATAGTGTATTCTTTTGGGACTCAGATAATTATCCCCAATTTGAATCTAAACTAGAGAGCAGATGGCTTTGTGTTCTCCCCCTTTCTTCCTTGACATGGTCACACCTGTTGCAAGCACAGGGTAAGAAGCTGTGGGATGATTCAGAAGTTTATGCTCTCAGGGAGCCTGAGCTCCAGTGAAGGATCTGGAGCAGGCCCACATCAAAGGAAAGCCAGTGATTACAAAAACCTCAGGAACTCCAAGAGTAGAAGGGCATAGTGTGAAAGGGCTCTTAATTTGACAGGCCAGGGACTTGCAATTGCTTAGGAAGACGGCTGGGAAGAAAGTGAATTTTCAGCACTATTCTGCATGGAGTTGGTGTGCAGAAAGGTGCCAAGAACAGCCCAAGGAGGCTGCCCTGGAGATGAAAGGCAGGCAAACCAGCAGAGGAGAGTATTCACGTGTGGTGGTTAGGGCGGATCGTAAAGTGATTGTCTTTGGGCTCTGCCCAGGGATTGGCTGAGCACACTTCCGGGTGTGTCTGTGTGGCTTACGGAGTTGCAGCTTTGGATAATTATGTAGCATCTCTGGACTCTTTTTTGGCTGGCACTGTTCCCTTGCTCTGCTTCTTGAACACCATGAACTAAGCCTCTTTGCTCTGCCATGCACTTCTACCGTGATGCAGCTGCCAGGGGCCCCCTGACTCTGACTGAATTCCCCTAAACCTTAAGCCAAACGAAGCCTCTCTTCCTTTAAGTGATGGATGCCAGGTACTGTGTCTCAGTGATAAGAAAGCTGACTAATACATCATGGGAGAGGAGGTTTGTGGAGTTGGGGTCCCAGTGTATGTGAGGCATACCAACTTGGTGTGTGGATAATGCCAGAGGGGTGTGTAGAGGCAACCTGGGCATCAGGGGCTCAGAGACAACACCACAGAGGAGGCTGAGGGTGTAGACATATCACAGGCACACAGGGACATTGTGGCAAAAAAAAAGTCTCCCTTTCTTAGTGTCCAGAATGAGTCTTATATCAATGGGTTCAACAAACCTAACCTGTGCAGGGCATGGAGCGTTCAGGGGAAGTGGGTATTATTTGGACGTGAAGCTGGAGAAGGAGTTTTAGAACCCGATGGAGGTGCTTAACTGCCACCCTGCAGGTGAGAACCCGGCAGTAGGTGCCAACAAGGAAGCAGTCCAGTCCAGTCACATTTATTTCCAGGATAAGAGCTCTGGGAATGCTGTGAAGGATGGAAAAGAGTCACAACAAACTCAGGGAGGGACCATAGTTAGCAAAAGACATTTTGTGACAACCCTGGCAAGTGAATGACAATGGGCTTGGAATGGACCTGGGCATCGGCATGGAGAAGGGATTATTTCTGACCTGATTCCCACAGCTTCCACTCTTTTCAGCAGATGCTCTCCCACTCCTCCTCTCCTCAGTCCTATTGCATGAAAATGGGTCGCTTTCCTTCAGCCCTCGTCCTCTACAGAAGCTGAAAGCAGCTCCGGGGAAAGCAGTGTGCTTGTGGGCTCTGAGCAGTGCAGGCTGAGGGATCTGCCACTATCTAGTGCTCTCTTGACCAGCTGGGGGCTCCTAGAGGCTGTTTTTCCCACCTGGTGCCTGACTCCAGGTGAGGCGAGGTGGGCCTTTGTTTCCTCTGACCAGACTTCCATTCACTCAGACTCACTGGATGACAGTGCTGGATCCAGGAAGTCCCGGATGTGGCTCAAGATGGCAGGTGGTGGAGTCAGCGCGAATGGCTCTCCTGGGACCCTGAAAGAAGCTGGCTTTAAGCAGGATCTCAAAAGATGGCAGCATGTGTGCCTGTCTTCCAGGGGAGGGGAGAGTTTTCCAGGAAGAGGTGGGTGGCGTGGGCAGGGCTTCCCCTCTTTTGCCGTCTGTCCAGAGTCTCAGCTGTGCTTGCTAATCACAAAGAGGCAAAGAACCCTGGGGACCCGGTCCCCAACTCTGCAATGTGATGGGGGTGAAGGGAGGATCGGACCCATTCTGGAGTCCATTCTGAGGCTGCCATCATTTGGGAAGACCCGAGACCTTCCTCCTCACCCTCCTGATGCTCACCTCCCTGACTGTAGGCATTAGGCATCTAAGGCTGCTGGGAAAATGCTACCTTATTGGGACCAGGATGCACCTGTGATCAGGTAAGAAGCCTAATTCATCTATGAGCAACCATCAGTGCCCTAGCTTCAAGCAGGTATTACCAGGCTGGCACCTGGGGGACATTTCATGGGCACCTGGGGGGGGGGTAGCAGGGCCTTGCCCGGAAAGACAGTGGTCCCAGCTGAGACAGAGCTGGAGGGATAGGCGAATGTTGTGTGCTTGTAGAGCAACCAAACTCCAGTGTAGAACCTCGTCTGCCTCTGAATTTTGCTTAGACTCCACCCAGGCAGTCCAAAGCCCAGCTTCCTGGTTGTGCTATCTGCATTGGGCCATCTGTTGTCTCCTTCTATACAATGGCGGCCCGTTTAGGGTCGTGACCCAGGAGTCGCTGTGGTTATCGACAGGGAGAGCTCAAACTGACACATGAAAAGCAGCTTTGTTTAGTGTCCTTGACATAACTAACCACGTATGCACAATGGAGCTTTGTAATATGGAGGCTCCGTGTTTGATCCGAATCTTAATAGGTAGGCTTTGGCGCGCAGATTTCTAGTACTGCTTACCTTGTATTTTAAGTCCGAGTGGGTCTTTGTGTGAAGGATTCTCTACCTCTTTCTCCCTTCTGACAAAAAAAGCTGAGTGTTTTTACTCACCTATTGCAACTTACAAGCAGCTGAATAGCACTTGTGGTGTTCGAATGCCATATAATAGTCATTGTCATCGATAGAGCAATGTCCTTTTCCGTGTTTCTGAACACCCGTGCTTGCCGTCTCTTTTGCCTGGGAGCTCTCTCTCCCTTTTTATAAGCGGTCTGTGAACAATTCCTGAGAACCTTTGTCCCTATTTTTCCCTCATGAGTCTTATACGTCCTTGGAATGCTCTGTGGGAACTGTAGTTCCCCTGGGAAACCGTTCTGCGTCCTGTCCGGGCAGCAGATACCAGCCAGATCACGACATGGGGTGTGCTGGTTAAGTAGCCGCATGTAGGAGTCAGGTGGAGGGAGAGGTGGTGGCAGAGATAGCGGTTGTGGTTACTGTGGTGATGTTAGGGGTCTGAAAGTGCAAAGGGGCACACTTGGAGTCAGAGTCACCTCCCATGCAGTGTAAAAGCCCAGTGCCATAGGAATAATTCTCTCCCCTTTTCACAAGGGATTATAGTTTGAGAGCTCCAGAAATGAAGTTAATGGCAATTGTTCTTAGTTACAGGAATCTCCGGTTGTGTGAGTGTCTTAGTTATTTTTCTTGTCCCCGAGACACAGTGTTTGATACCCACCACTCTAAGGAGGAAAGGTGCATTTCAGCTCATAGTTTATAGAGATTTCAGCCCATAGTCAGCGGGCTCCAAGGCAGTGTGGCACGGCAGAAGAGAATCAGCTTATAACATGACGGTGAGAATCAGAGAGAGTAGAGAGTAAGGGAGGAGATCAGAGATCATTTTTTCATATTAGGAATTAATGGAAATGTGCCTGGGTTGTAGCTCAGTGATAGTGCTTGCGCAGCAAGCATGAGGTGCTGGGTTCAATCCCCAGCACTGCTAACCAACCTATCAGCCAGCCAGCCAGCTAGCCAGCCAGCCAAATAGTACCTCAGCTCAAGAAATTAGAAAGAATTAATAAAATAGTCCCAAAGAAAGCAGGTTAAGGGAGTTCGTAAATGCAGAAATTAATAAATTCTCTAATAGTAAAACATAGTATAGTTACCAAACAGATTTAAGATCTAGGATTTTGAGAAGACCAAATAATTACTAATATTTGAAAAACACAAGGAAAAAACACACGTAGGAATCAGAATGAGATGTTACTAGATTTATAAAAAAAAAGTTTAAAATTTTAAGAAATTTCTAGTTAAATTCCCATACTAATTATTATGAAAATTGTGCTCAAGATAAAACTGAATGTCTAAAATGTTTGAAAAAGTATTTTTTACTTTATTGAAAAAAGGTAAAACAGAATTTCATAAAAAATAATAGGAGAATAGCAACAGTTAATACATTGCATATTGTCACCTTGAAAGTAGTTACTCAGAGTACAAGATACTGGCATAAAAAATCCTCAATTGATATTAGCATGAACCTTCTTTTTCAGTGAACTAAAAGACACTAATAGTATAGGTACTTTGCATTTTTCTCCATTTTCTCTCCCTTCCTTTTCCCTCCCCTTCCTCCTAGTTCCTTCCTCCCCCACTTTTTTTTTGTACCAGGGATCGAACTCACGACCTCGCACTTGCCAAGAAGGCATTTGTGCCATTAAGCTAAACACCAGGCCCTCTTTTTTCCTACTTTCCACTTCACAATATCTACTGTAAATTCTAGACCTTATTTACTCTTTGTTTCTCACACCAGGGAGACAATATGATGTTTTCACATGTGAGTTGGATTTGTTTCACTTGTGAGCATGGTCTCAAGTTGCATCCATTTACTTATAAAAGTCTCAAATTTATCCTTCTTTATGACTAATATTCCATTGCATAAAAATATCACATCTTTTTTATCCATTCCTTGATTGATGGACATTTGGGTTGTTTCCAAGATTTAGTTGTTACAAATTGTGCTGCTATAAACATATGTGCATATGTATTGCTGTGGTATGAAGTTTTTAATTCTTCTGGGAAGATACTCAGAAGGGAATAGCTGGGTCAAGTGGGACTTCTAAGCCTAGCTTTTTGAAGAATCTCCACACTGATTTCCACAGTGGTTGCGCCAGTTTACACTCCTAGCAGTAGTGGAGAAGGGTTCCTTTTTCCTACAACTCCTCCAGCTATTGTTATTTGTTGCTTTCTTGATGACAGCCATTTTTTCTGGAGTGAGGTGAAATTTTAGTGTTGTTATAATTTGTATCTCTCAAATGACCAATCAGTTAAATTAAGAAAAAAAGCTCAAGATCATTCATGTTAAATATTTCAATCAGTTGAAAAGATTATTCCTATGTTTTTATTTACATTTAGCCATGAAAACATTTGTAACATTTGTATTTCATTTCCTGAGCAAGCATTATTTTGTACCATAACCCAACAAAAAGGAAACACCAAAGTTGGCAACTAGTTTCTTTAAGAATATATCCATTATGAACATATATATCCATTATGAACATATATTTTTAGGATAAATATAGTCTAAAAGAAATGTAAGTGATGCGTACAAACAAATTAAATAAATGCCTGATGGCCAAAAATTTTCATTTCAGTTACACAGAATTTTTCTGTATTAAGAAACCTGTTAATATAAGTAATCACAATAGTTTTGGGGAGAATTCATTTTAATGGATACAAAGAAAGACCTTTGATAAAATTAAGCAATTCCCAAGTATAGAAAGGCGTTTTCTTTCCATGTTGAAGTTGACTTGTTTTATATTAACTTTCAACACTGTGGTGTTGAGGTCGAGGAAGACCCACTAAAGATACCACGCCCATTCCTGCCTTTATTTTGCAATTGTTCTCTAGAAATAGACAAAGCATAAAACAAGATAAAGAGCTAAATGTATAGAACTAGAGGGGTCTTGAAGAAATTATCCTTTCTTTCAAAAGATATCATTACAAATCTAAAAATACAAATACACAAAAATATTTAGACTGAATTAAGGGGGTTCAGAAAGGTGCCTATATATAAAGAAAATAAAAAATCCATTTGTTCTCATATCTACCACAGAAACTATTAGTAAACAAGAAAAGCCCCATCAACAACAAAGTCTATTTAAAAAATCTAGGAATAAACATAGGGAAAGAAAATTATGAAATGTTACTGAATGACATAAGAAAAAATCCAGCTGATGAAAAGAATCAATACTTAAAAATACAATGATCTCTTTAATTCATTTTATTTGGAATGTAACAAAAATAATTCTAAAGTTAACTCAATGATTAAATATGGGGTAATAGTTTAGAATTTTATGAAAATTCTTAAAACTTAGTTTCTTTACAAAATATAGAAGTGTTATAAAGTCTGAACAATTAAAGTGGTAACATGACAATTGGAAAGAAAACATTTAGATAAAAACAAAAGATATCCAATTAGTTGTATTTTAAAAATTAGATCATCAATTAGAGAAAAAATTAGATTCTCTCAATTTATTCCATAACACAAATTCTCAGATGGATTATTTAAAAGTAAAACATATGCAAATATTGGAAGCAAACATATGTGAATGCTGACAAAGCTCGTAAGTCTATCATCATTTGTTTTTTGGTACTTTCTTTGATTTTGAAGCTTATTAATGGAAAAATATGTAGATTTCATTACATTAAACTTATGTTTGCAAAACTATCACACATTTATTCATTAACAATAGCCATGGCTGATAGTAACAGAAAACCTGGCAAATCTATCTTAAGTAGATAATAATTTATATATCTCAAGCAATAAACAATATGGAAGTTGGTAATGTAACCGATAGTATGGCTCAGGAAATATGGTCTATCTCCATTTTTTTTTTTCATTTCTGCCTTAGGGTATTGACCTTTGGCCTTGTAGAAGCTACCTCAGGTTGTATGTTTTTTGCTGTGCCTCCAGGCTCATATTCATTTTCCATCCAGAAAGGAGAAAAAGGCAAAAGTGTAAAAGGCATGACAGCAGAAAGAAAAGTCCTACATTCTAATCTAGCCACTTCCATTAAGATCTTATTGGCTAGAATGAATCACATGGCCAGTTTAGCCACAAGAGAGTCTGGAAATGTGTTTTCTAACCTCTGTCAAAGAAAGAGGCTGGGAAGATAAGAGATTTCAAATAGATTTTGGATGTTTGATAACCAATAATCAAAAGGGAGGCATAAATAAATTGAAGAAATTATATTTTATATAAGACAATGGTTAATGTTCTCAGTAAATAATGAGCTACTCATTGAAAATGAGCTCCCTGAAAATGATATAATATTATCTTTAAAAAGGAGATATAAAGTGTCAGTTGATATATTAAATGTTTAGCCTCCTTGGTAATTTTCTAAACACAAGTTCAAAGTGCTATTCTTTTTGTGTATGTGTGTCAAATTTATAAATATTATGGGAAAAGGTATCAGTACAAAGATATTTATTCCTCTAGTGACAAATTACTATATCTCTCCAAGATGTAAGAATTGGGGTAAATAAATTTGACCATCTGCAGATTAAATTATCATATAGTTGTTAAAATATGTTAAAAATGATAACATTTTTATTACATTGTGTAATGTCACTATTAGCATTTTCATATTTCAATTTTGTTTTAAAAATCATTTTACAAAAATGATCACAAAAATTTTACAAAATAATAGAAACTTTTAATATACTATTAAAAATCAGTAGAATAAAAGATGAAGAGTGTTTAGTGGTTATTTTCAGATGGTAGAATTAATTATGGATGGATCTTTATTTTCTTCTATTCCACCCATTTTCATTTTATAAATATTCTACAATAAGTTTGAATTCCTTTCATGATAAGAAAGCACAACCCATAAAGTTCCTATAGTACAGACCGAAATGGGAACAGAAACAAGAAACCAGGAAAGCATTAGAAATTAAGGCTGGCAGAAGGGCATCTTTTGCTCATGATCAGACGGCCTTATTAACAGGGAATCTGCTTTCCTTTTGTACAGGCTTTATCTCCCTCTCCCTAACGAGTTGTTTGTTTTGTTATTTGCCTCTTGCATATCTCTTTTTTTACTTCACCATTTTGTGCCCCACCATTGCTTTGTCTCTACTGTGTTGCTGCAGGCGCGCTGTATCGCTGGCTGGCCATGATCCTTAACTCTACCTCTTGGCCACCTGGTTTCATTTGGCACAGTCAACCACATGGTTAATTTCCTGAGATTGAAAATCCAGGTAGCCTACCCAGTCTTTTCACCAAGCCATGCTGGAGATCGCAGATAACCTGTGTGTCTGTTGTCCCGGGGCCAGGGAACCTCAGTGATTTAATTGACAGGGTTGTGGGGACAGGGCGACTGTGTGGTACCAAGCCAAGTTTTACGACATTGCCGTTCTGCACAGCCTCTGATGAGAGGAAGCTGTCGTGGCTACTGCTGCGATTGACATGCGCGGTACAGTTCACCTTTTGCCTGCCCGCGTGCTCATACTTCTTATCACTATTCTAAAAGCGATGATCCTGCCTGTGAAGGTTAATTATCATGAAGAGCCACATCCTCATTCTGGTTCTATGTATAGAGATTGTGACATGTTAAAGTCTACCTGCAAAAAGTAAAACAATAATCAGATACTAACTTACTTCATACAAGGTATTAAGAAGCAACAGGAAAAAAAAAAACAAATAATAAGCAGCCTAGTAAGAATATATGAAGACGGTCATGCTTGCATACTGATGGACTGTGAGCTGCTAAAATCTTCTGAGAAAATAATCTGAAAGTGCCTTTTAAAATTACATAAACTTTTTTTGAGACAGGGTTTCACTATATAGTCCAGGTCAGTCTTGAACTCACTATGCAGTCCAGGCTGGCCTTGAATTTTAGAGCAATCCTCCTGCCTCAGCCTCTTGAGTGTTGGGATTACAGGTGTACACCATCATGCCCTGTTCCTTCTAAAAGCATTTTAAATCCTAATCCCCACTCTTAAATATTCTGTAGAAATAAATGTATATTTTTATATACAAGGATACTCTTGTAGTATTGTTTGTAATAACAAAACTCTGGAAATAATCTGAATATTCCTCAAAAGGGAAATGCATGAATACATCATGGCTTCTGTGGACACTTACAAACTTGTTAAACAGAATAAATTATAAGTATACTAATGTCTAAAACATGTTCAAATAGTATTATATGAAAAAGCCTAAATATATCTAGTATGCATAAATATATCTAGTATGATAATATATTTAAAGAATTTTTGCATAAATATGGAAATATACAAAGAGATATGGCTTTTTTAAAGGTTTACTGAAGGTAACATAAAGAATTATATAATTGCCACATATAATCTATAATTGTTTTCTCTCTTCTATAGATTTTTGACTTTTAGTTTATCATTGCATTTTTACCTGTACTTAACAAGCTAAACTTACCCTTGAATTTTTTCTAACTTCTCAAGCATGATATCAGATTCATGGAATCTCTTATTTATTGTGCATTCTCCCTTCTGATGTTCTTGGTCTTACTGTTCCACCCAGATGGATTGCTGTCTAAGCCTTGGCAGAACTGTTATTCTGGCATTTATTTCATTTCTGGAGCCCATGTTTCAAAACTCTAGGCTTTTGGCTTTCTTTTTTTTTAATTTTTTTTTAAATTTTAAAGAGAATAAAACAGAACAAAGCAAATCAGAACAGAACAATGCAAGCAACACAGTACTTCACAACAAGACATCCGGTTATCAACAGTAGCTACCATAATGGCTCTTTTCTTCGAAATAGTTAAGCATACCTTCAAGCACAATAATACCAAACATAAAAAAATAGTACAAAACAATTCAAGAGAATGATAGCATTACAGGACTTCAAAACCAAGTAACAGGAAATGAGCAACGACTACAATAATATCTCATTTTCCTTAAAAAATTTGTTTATACCATCATATATAATAAAATCAAATAAGACACAACAGGATAGAACCAATCAAAACAGAACAACAAAGGCATGGTAGGACTTCAAAGCAAGATGATAGTAGATCAGCAATGGCTGCCATAATGTCTTGTTTTCTTCAAAATAGCTGTTCATACCATCACACATAATAAAATAAAACAAAACAGAATAAAACCAATCAAACCAATGAATGAAAACATTATAAGACTTCAAAGCAATATAATAGGAAACCATGGTTACCATAAAATATTCCAAATAGCTGCCCCTATCATCTGACAGCATAAAATCTAACAAAACAAGACAGAACAAAGCCAAACCTAACAAAATTATGTAAACAATGCAAGAGTTGAAGATAAGACAATAAGAAATTGACAGTAGTTTCCACCTTTCCCTTCCAGTTATTTCCTCCCCTT